>PVKU01003468.1:0-177770 GCA_004027475.1 Anoura caudifer | reverse complement strand
CAAGAAATATTCAAAGTAATGAGAATCAAAGGCCTATAACCAAGACTACTTTACCCAGCAATGCTTTCAATCAAGATAGAAGGCCAAATAAGGAGCTCCCCAGACAAAAGAAGTCTAAAAGAATACACCTCTACCAACCCATCTCTGCAAGGGATACTAAAGGGACTGCTTTAAGCAAAGGAAGGAAAAGGGGGGGGGGGGCAAAGAACAACACAGGTACAAAAATGGCAATGAATAAGCACCTATCAATAATAAAATTGTACATAAATGGATTAAATGCTCCAATCAAAAGACATAAAGTAGCTGAATGGATAAGAAAGCATGACCCACACATATGCTGACTATAAGAGACCCACCTCAGGATAAAAGATCTACACAGACTCAAAGTGAAGGGCTGAAAAGAAATTTTCCAAGCAAATGGACAGGAAAAAAAAGCCAGGGTAGCAATATTCATATCAGACAAAATAGACTTCAAAAGAAGAGCCATAAGAGAGACCCAGAAGATCACTACATAATACTCAAAGGAAGAATTCACCAAGAAGACGTAAACATTGTAAATATATATGCGCCCAACATAGGAGCACCTAAATACATAAAGAAAATCTTAGAGGACTTCAAGAAAGATATTGACAGCAACACAATTATAGTAGGGGACTTTAACACCCCATTGTCAAAAATGGACAGATCTTCCAAACAAAACACCAACAAAGATATCGTGGCATTGAACAACACTCTAGATGAAATGGACTTAACTGATATATATAGAGAGCCCTTCATCCCAAAGAAACTAAATACACATTCTTTTCAAATGCACATGGAACATTTTCAAAGATAGACCACATGACAGGACACAAAACAAGCCTCAACAAATTCAAGAAAATTGAAATCATACCAAGCATTGTCTCCGACCACAAGGGACTGAAACTAGAAACCAACCTCAAGGGGACAAACCCAAAACACTCAAAATCATGGAGATTGAATAGCATGCTATTAAACAATGAATGGGTCAAGAATGAAATTAGGGAAGAAATCAGAAAGTTTCTAGAAACAAATGAAAATGAACTCACAACAACCCAAAACTTATGGGACACAGTGAAGGCAGTCCTGAGAGGGAAGTTCATAGCGATACAGGCCTACCTAAAAAAGATAGAAACATTTCAAACAAACAACTTAACCCTATGCCTATAAGAACTCAAGGAACAACAACAAAGACAGCCCAGAGCAAGTAGAAGGAGGGAAATAACCAAGATCAGAGCAGAATTAAGTGACATAGAGACTAAAAGCACAATTTTAAGGATCAATGAATACAGGAGCTGGTTCTTTGAAAAGATAAACAAAATTGACAAGCCTTTAAGCAGGCTCATCAAGGAAAAAAGAGATAGGACCCAAATAAACACAACCAGAAATGAAAGAGGAGAGATTACAACTGACACCACAGAAATACAAAGGATTGTAAGAAATTACTATGAAGAACGGTATGCCAAGAAATTTGAAAACCTATGTGAAATGGACAAGTTTCTAGAAAAATATAACCTTCCAAAACTCAATGAAGAAGAATCAGAAAGCCTGAACAGACCAAAACAGCAGATGAAGTTGAAGCAGTAATCAAAAAACTCCTGGCACACAAAAGCCCTGGACTGGTTGGTTTCACAGTAGAATTCTACAAAGCATTTAAAGAAGAACTAACCCCTATCCTTCACAGACTATTCCAAAAAATCCAAGAAGATGGAAGATTCTCAAACTCCTTTTATGAAGCTAGTATCATCCTAATCCCAAAACCAGATAAAGACACAACAAAGAACCAAAACCTCAGGCCAATATTGCTGATAAACATAGACACTAAAATCCTCAACAAAATATTGGCAAACCGCATCCAACAATACCTTAAAAAGATCATACACCATGATCAAGTGGGATTCATCCCAGCGATGCAAGGATGGTACAATATTCGCAAATCAGTAAAAGTAATACATCACATAAACAAAAGCAAAGACAAAAATCACATGATCATATCAATAGATGTGAAAAAAGCATTTGATAAGGTACAACACCCATTTATTATAAAAGCACTCAGCAAAGTGGGAATAGAGGGAGCATTCCTCAACATAATGAAGGCCATATATGAGAGACCTACAGCCAACATCATAATCAATGGGCAAAAACCAAAAGCTTTTCCTCTAAGATCAGGAGCAAGACAAGGTTGTCCACTTTCACCACTTCTATTCAACATAGTATTGGAAGTCTTAGCCACAGCGATTAGACAAGAAAAGGAAATTAAAGGCATCCAAATTGGAAAGAAGGAAACAAAACTATCATTGTTTGCAGATGACATGATAGTGTACACAGAAAATCCTATAGACTCTGCCAAAAATCTGCTCAACCTAATAAATGAATTTGGCCAAACAGCTGGATACAAAGTCAATATCCAGAAATCAAAGGCATTTTTGTATACCAACAATGAAACAGCAGAAGCAGAAATCAAGAAAAACTCCCATTCGATATAGCAAAAAGAAAAATAAAATACCTAGGAATAAACCTAACCAAGGAGGTAAAAGACCTGTATGCAGAAAACTACACAACACTGAAGAAAGAAATCAAGGAAGATACAAACAAATGGAAGCATATACCATGTTCATGGATCAGAAGAATTAATATCATCAAAATGTCCATAGTACCCAAAGCAATTTACAAACTCAATGCAATACCTATTGAAGTACCAATGGCACATTTCACATAGAACAAACACTTCAAAATTTATATGGAACCATAAACGACCCCAAATAGCTGCAGCAATTTTGAGTAAAAAGAGCAAAGTAGGAGGGATCACAATACCTGACACCAAACTGTATTACAAGGCCACTGTAATCAAAACAGTCTGATACCAGCATAGAAACAGGCACATGGACCAGTGGAATACAACAGACAGCCCAGAAATAAACCCAAGTCTTTATGGTCAATTAATATTCAACAAAGGGGCAGCAACATAAAATGGAGTAAAAATAGCCTCTTCAACAAGTGGTGTTGGGAGAACTGGACAGCTACGTGTCAAAAAATGAAACTCTAGCACCAACTTACACCACACACAAAAATAAATTCAAGGTAGATAAAAGACTTAAATACAAGTGTGACACTATTAAAGTCCTAAAGGAAAACATAGGCAGGAAAATGTCAGACATTCCATGCAGCAACATCTTCACTGATACGTCCTCTAAAACAAGAGACATAAAGGAAAGAATAAACAAATGGGACTTCACCAAATTAAAAAGCTTCTGTATGGCCAAAGAAAACAGCATTAAAATGAAAAGAGAACCAATTATATGGGAAAACATATTTGCCAATGATACCTCCAACAAAGGTTTGATCTCCAAAATATAGAAAGAACTCACACGATTCCACTCCAGGAAGACACAAACCCAATCAAAAAATGGGCAAAAGACTTGAACAGACACTTCTCCAAGGAGAACATACGGAGGGCCCATAGACATATGAAAATTTGCTCAGGATCACTAGCCGTCAGAGAGATGCAAATTAAAACCACAATGAGATACCACCTCACACCAGTCAGAATGGCCATCATAAACAAAGCAACAAACAACAAGTGTTGGAGAGGTTGTGGAGAAAAGGGGACCCTCGTGCACTGTTGGTGGGATTGCAGACTGGTATAACCACTATGGAAAACATATGAAATTTTCTAAGAAAACTAAAAATGGATCTACCTTTTGACCTAGCAATTCTACTGCTAGGATTATATCCTAAGAACTCTGAAACACGAATCCAAAAGAACCTATGCACCCCAATGTTCATAGCAGCACAATTTACAATAGCCAAGTGTTGGAAGCAACTTAGGTGCCCATCAGTAAATGAATGGATCAAAAAACTACGGTACATTTACACAATGGAATTCTATGCAGCAGAAAGAAAGAAGGAGCTCCTACCCTTTGCAACAGCATGGATGGAACTGGAGAGCATTATGCTAAAAGAAACAAGCCAGGCAGTGAAAGACAAATACCATATGATCTTGCCTTTAATAGGAACCTAATCAACAAAACAAACAAGCATAATATAACCAAAGACACTGAAATTGAGAACAGGCTGAGAGTCACCAGAGGGGATAAGGGAGGAAATTCCAGGGGAAAACGGGAAGGGTTTAGAGCAACAAGTATAAAGGACACATGGACAAAAACTAGGAGGGGTGGAAATGGGAGGGAAATGGGGAGGGCTGGGGCAATGGGCTTGGATGAGAGTAAAAGACAGAAAACTGTACAAGAACAACAATTAAAATACAATTTTCTTAAAAAGTGTATTTGTAGGTGAGAATGCTGATCCCACAGTCGGAACCTCACAACTTGTAAATATAATCTTACACAATCACTTAGAACCAAATCACCTATTGACAGTAATATACCAGAATTTTTATATTGAGTTGAGAATCCAATTTAAATTAATATTTTATTTATTTTGGCCTTACACTGGCAAAAACTTTTTTTTTTTTTTAAGCATTACAACTGTGATTCATGCAGTGCAAAGGCTACTGAAAAATAGCAGAAGTGGGAGCAAATGTTCTAGACTTGGTTAACAAAGCTCAGATCTTCAATGTCATGCTAAGTCTTTCCATAATCATTACAACCACACTAAATTTGGAGAAGCTGTCCACGGGGTCACATCAGGCAGTTGAGCTCTCTGTGCTAAAATTCTTACCATTGCAAATGATCACTAATTGTGTTGTTGGCATCCTCTACCTTCCAATGGACTGAATGCACAGACACTTCCGTGATTTGTCAGTAATACTGATGGTGACCATATTTACACAGTACTGGGAATAATAACATATGTCCTGGTGAAACACAACTATGTTAATTACAGTTCTCATGGTGAGACAGGACAGTAAGGAGCTAGGGAAATTCCATGACAAATGGAACAGGGAAACCGAGACAGGTAGCTGAACACAATGGCCAAGCAATTCACAGCTGGGTGCAGAGGGGTTACCAAGAGGGAAAGGCCTAGCAGGGACAAAATTGGAAAACAAGGACCTCACCCCCAGGGTAACCTTACCTGCCCAGGCCTTTCCTCCCTAGGGATAACATCCTGGCCTTGGTTGTATTTTAGCTCCAGACTCAGAAAAGCAGCAAAACCAGGTGGGCAACCAGGACCAACTGCAATAACTAAAGATCCCCTGCCCTGCCACTGACCAATTAGTGGAGACCATGATCATAAAAGGGCACACCTGGAGAACTGATGACTATTCTATTGAACCCCTCCCCTGAGACTTCCCCTATGATTCCCACAAGCAAGAGGGACAGAGAAGCCTCAAGACAAATGGCTCATGGTGCCTGTGCTTTCCCCTCAGGGAAGCAACTGGTGCCATTTTCCTTTTCCTCTGCCCCCACCACCACTTCTTTCTTCTCAGGGAAGCATCTCCTACATTCTAACGCAATGGGCAGCTGGCAGCTTGTCCCAGGCTGATTCCCTGACCTGTCCTAAAACCTCCTTTTCTCTGACTTGCCAGTGAGCTAAGGCAGCCAGCCTAGGCTCTCCTGTTGCTTCTTTTATGCTAAGCCTTTCCTTGTTTCACCATTCCCAGCTTCAACAAATGCGTCCTCATAGTCACCTGGACTTGTGTTGTGGAATCTTTCCTACCCAATGTCAAGAGCGCACACACTACAGCTGGCCCAGGGCAGACCTGCTCAGGGCCAGGCCCCTGACCAATAACAATGGCGCCTATGGTGTCTGTTTACTAATTGTATGGCTGCAACAAAATTACTTCTCTTTCCAGAAAGACTTATAGTTGAAATGTGAACAGTGTTAGCTTACACCGACTTCAGCAGTTTCAAATCCCAGGAGGTCTCCATGCTATAGAAGCAGACCCTTTGGGGAGCCCAGATACTGGTACCGAAACAAGCCCCCTCCCCACAGGGATCTCTCTGTATTGTGGTTCTTCTTGCCCTTTGCCAGGTATTAGGAATTGTGGCTCTCAGTGCCAGAGTTTGGTAAAAAGGAAAGGAACTATTTATTCCAAAGTTATACAGGTTTAGAGTAATGGCAGAATGTCACCATTAAATCTCAAAGTCCCTTTAAAACACCCACAAACACACACACAGTCCTGCCTCCCCTTGCTAAACCAGGCCAGTCAGGGATACCACATCTCAGGAAAAGAAATAGAAGTCCGTAGCTTGGCTAGACCCCTCCCAGGAATCCATGCTCAGCTGGGCAGGCGTCCCGCAGCACCCAGCACCATCATCTGTGTTGCTGCTGTGATCTCCATTTCTTAATTCAAAACCACGGGTCACTTCCTCATTGTCTGCCAGGAGTCCTTTTGCCCCTTTTCTTCCTGCGTGGTCTCACATTGTCCCCGCATAGTCCTGCATTGTCTCTCCTTCCTGGTAGCAGCCTGCCTTTAGTTTAAATCCCAGCCTGGAACCTTCACCATAACCCATTTCTGACTTCTCCCCCAATCGGCTACACCTGCCAGCACTCCCGCATTTTCTGCCTTTCTTGGCTGCAACAGCTAGTGCAGGCAGGTGTGGCCCCATGGTGCGGAGCAAGCCAGGTCTTCCTCTTGCACAGGCACTGTAGGCAGGGGAGCTGCCTCCCAGTTACACCATGGGTCAAAGTCATGCCCATCTCCCTAGCTAGCCTGCTGTTGGTACACAAAATAACCCTTAATGGCCCTTCTCCATGTCTCCCATCCCCCAGCTAGACTTGTGTGGAGGGGCTCCAGGGCCTCTTAGCCTATACTCCATTACAAATCCCCCCTTTGGGCTTCAAGAATTCATATATACACAGGGCTTCGAGAATTCAGAAACCATGTATGAAATGAGTATGTTTCTGAGACCAAGGCCCACAGGTATTTCAGATTTTCAAAGGACTTTCAGGACTCCCCCAAATTTGTGAACCTCTTGGGCTGCACCCATGTGTGTCTATTCTGGTTTGTTCTGCACCAGAATCCAACAAGTGGCCTGACCCCTGAGTTAACCCAAGCACCACCCAACCTGTGCTCTGGCTGGCTGTCCCTCCATTAGATGATGATGCCCTCTCACTGGCCACAAGACTATTTCTCATGTAGCTCCCAACTCAGTAACTGCCCTGTATTAGATTCTCAGTTGGTATTTGCTGAGTCTATTGAAGTGAATTATTAATCTGTTATGTAGAGACTATATAACTAGATATAAATTGAAGCCCTGAACTGAACCATTGATATGGAATGAGTGTAATTAATCATCAGCCCAGACTCCAAGGCAAAGATGTAGACAGACTGGAATTCAGGGATCCTCTCCTGCCTCTGTCCCTATGTTTCGTACATATGAAATTTCTGGATAAAATACAGCAAAATAATTTTCTATTACATAGTTAAGCAGAAACCAAGAAATGAAAATCTCCAGCTATAAGAAGTCAAGAAGGAAGAAAAGTTACAGAAGTGAGGCATGAAAGCCAACCAATGCACAGGTCATGCCCTTAATGTCTGGAGTCCGACAGCCTTGTGGGTGCCAAGTGCAGGCTAGAGAGCACAGCGAGCTGGACACTGATCTACTTGCCTAAAATCAAGACCTGGAGTGACTGGATCCTGCCCGTGGCCTGGAGAAGCAGCACAGATACTTGCCATCGGCCTGGGGCCTGGGCAGCAGGGCCACCTGAAGAACAGGAATCCCCTTGGGCTGCAATGCAGTGGATATTAGGGCACAGGAAACCAAGACTGAGAAATGACCACAAAATGGACCCAGAACAAATGAGGTCCTCTTAGAAAAAAGAAATTATCTACAAGGAAGGATGCTTCCTTACCTGAGCACACAGGGCCATCCTGGAACATAAGCACACAGTCAGTCAATTCCCAAATGATAAAAGGCTTTTAAATCACCTCTGGTGCTCCCAGTTGTATGCAACTAGACACAAATACCTAAAATTAAAGCAAACCAGATGCATTGCAAATGTGAAAAATGGTTTTCTAAACAATGATTGGATCAAATAAACTATCAAAACCACAACCAAAGAAAGTAAAAATTTAAAGGTTACAAATGAGAACAGTTGGCCTCCAGAAATAAGTTTATTTTTTGTGTTTCATCTGTCTCCTGCTTTGCCCAACAGAGAACAAGTATCAGCAGTTGGTCACACTCCAAGACTGTGGGACGCATCTGTGACTGACCAACATCAGAAACAGATCCACAGGTCACATGGCCCTGCACCTCTCTTTCAGAAAGCTGGGGTGCAATTCCTGCCTGGATGAAGACAGGGACATCCAGCTTTCTCCCTCTCTTCCCTCCTCCCCCACTGCAGAGGCTGCTATGGCCCAAAGCAGCCATGCACCAGACATTTGTGCCAATGTGCCTCATCTTGCAATAATACCTGTCCCTATTTCCATTCCTCACAGTGTTGGTGGCCAGAGAATTATTTCCAGAGTACAGAGAAAAATAACTCAATATTAGAAAAACCTATTTAATTCACTGTACCTACAAATCAAGCAGAAAAGCCATGCTAGTCTGTCAATTACTGGTTTAAACAAACATTTGACAAAAGACAACCTTTATTCCTGATTGAAAATAAAGACTGAATAAAAACAGAACACAGATAATTTCTTAAAATAAAAAAGCATCTATTTTATACCACCAGATAAACTATATTAAGATTAATAATCCCTAGGAAGCATTCCCAGAAAAGCCCAAGATGAGATCAAAGTATTCATTAACACCATGCTTACTTAATATTATTTTAAAATTGCAGGCAAAACAAGAGAATAAAAGCAGTTTTAAATATTAAAAATAAAAAATAATTATTTCCATTATTCATTAGTATATCATTACTAATATATCTAGTAAATAATAAAATCAACTGACAATATTATACTCAACAGGCATTCAATTAAATGGTCAAATAAAAATGTAAGGAACAATAGCTCTATTAGTTTAAGAAAGAATACAAATCTCATTTGAATTATTTACAATAAAAAACATATACAAATGTAAGTGAAATTGTGTGAGGCTAATAATAACACTAACTCCTATATTGTGGGGAAGTGACCTTGAAAAATGATTGCAAAAAACAATCTTGGAAATACCTCTGTTAGGTTAGCAGGGGTGTGAGATAAAGCAGAAGAAGACATGAAGGGGGTGGACCACGACCAGTGATAAATGCTGTATAAATAGCAGTGGGGAATGGTATGCATTACACAGCATGAGGTAGACAAATCCACAGAGTAGACAGTCCAGGAGGAGAGCCCAGTGGGTGACAAAGGTGGCATTACAAATCAGTGAAATAAAGAGTTGTTTCCTAACCATTTATATATAATTGGCTAGCTGTCTGGCCACAAATCAAGCTTGACCTCATCCTGAGGCTTTCCACCAAAATAAATCCCAGGTGAACCAGAGATTTATATTTTAAAGATTAGAGAAAAATAAAAAGTGGCTGAGCAAAACCCAAGACCAAAATCAAAATAAAAAACTGAATATACCACAAAGGAGAAAAATCTTCCTTAGCAACTTTTAAAAAACAAAACAGAAACCAAGCATTAATGGTAAAGGTATATATATTTTACTCTAAAAGTGAAAAAATTAACAAAAATTCTACTATAAAGTCAATATAAACAACATGCAAGTGGAAAAACATTTTCAAAATATAAGATACACAAAAGTTTACTGACCCTAAAATAAACTTTTTATAAATTAATAGGAAGAGATAAACATCCAAATAGAGAAACAGACAAAATATACACAGGTAATTAATAGAAGAAGAAACATAAGAGAACATAAATGCGAAAAAAGAGACTGATAAGTAATCAAAGAAATGCAGGTGAAACTGAGATATTATTTTCTACTTGTCAAACTGGCAAAGACACAAAAGTCTACAATAATCAGTGTTGGTGAGGGCGTTGAAGGAGGCACACTCAGCCACGCTGTTGGGAGTATAGAGACCTTACAATAAGAAAATTGGCTCAACATATCAATTTGAATTTTGTACAAACTTTGATCCACTTTGAGGAATCAATCTGCAAAAGGCATTTGGTCACATATGCAAGGTCACAGTATTGCTAATAAAAGTGGAAACACCCCTCCTGATGCGCGCGCGCGCACACACACACACACAGAATCAACACACAAAACTTGAACAGACTTCAGTTTCCAGTCCATAATGTAAGGAACTTGGAAGTCATCACTCCCACCAACACAAGAAAAAAAGCTGAACAAACTTAAAATCAACAACTCTTCTTAAATCCTTTAGAAAATTGAAGTCACAGGGCAAACTGCTGCCTCCCAAACTGGAGAGACAGCCCAGCAGACACAGAACCACAGTGTGCTGGGGCAGAAGCTCCAGGCAGAATCCGCTGTAGAAGCCAGCATGGGGGGAGGAAAACCTACACTGCAACTGGGGCGCTGCTGGGGGCTCTGTGGGAACGGGTCTGAGAGTTAAAAAATTCCAGGGAGGCCCAGTCTTAGGCGGACTCCACGCTTCTGTGAGTTTTACCTCCAGCAGCCTTACCAGGTTCTCGCAGGGAAGATCAGAGGAAAACCCACTGGTACGTCTGGCGGAGGGAAGGGAACAGCAGGCATTCTGAAATCAGCCAAAAGCATTCTTCTTTATAGGGCCTGCCCTCAGAAGAAAGTATTTCACCGGCAACTAACCCACAGTTGCTAGAAACCTAAACATTACAGTTGCTCTGGTAGGTCTCAGTTGGAAATGAGGACCATGCTATCAGAAACTGGAGGAAAAGTGATCCGTGTTAAAAAAAAAAAAAAGGCAGAGAACTTAGTTTATTTGTGCTCTGCTGTCTTCTGGGAAGTAGACCTTGTAAGTGATGAACTTGGATATTTAGCTGAGGTGATTTCTAAGCAAAACATGAAGGTGGGGCTTTGTTGCTCTTTGTGTCTTACAGAAAAAGGCAAAAGGAGAGAAACAAATTGGAGGAAGAAGTGCTAAACAAAAGGAAACCAGACTTGAGGATTCAGACAATTCTTGGCTTATCCATATTGCAAAAAATGAGAATGTGTGAGCTGGAGAGAACACTAAGGGGTGGCTAGACAACCACTGGCTAAAGATATTGAACATGCAACTTGTAGGTCCAATTAACCATCTCAACAGAAACACTGCCAGCTTGGATGGAAGGGCGGAGAAGGGACAAAAAGAAGGAAGATGACTGGATTTCTGGGATTCTCTAGGCAGGAAATGGGCAGATAGAGCTATTTAGCTGTGAACCTGTGCTACCAAGGAAGAAGGACCCCAAAGGCAGTTCAGGAGCTGGCTCCTCCTTGATTCTAGATGGTAGAGGCAACTCTTTGGTTTCAGAGAGTAGGGCTGCCACCCAAGGGGGCATGGACAGTGAGGCTGCCAGCCCAGTGAGCCCAGAGCATGAACAGAGGAGGATTTTTCTCAAGCCTCAAAATCTAACAGTGTTGGTGAGGGTATGTGGAAAGAGGCAAACTCATCCATAGCAGGGCTCCTGGAGGTAAAACTCACAAAATGTGGGTTCCCCCTCAAACTGGGTCCCCCAGACTTTTTATAATGCTGGTTTCAGTCTTGCTTGGTACATGTGACTTCTTTTTTCCTTCTGATTTTTCCTTTTGAAATTGGAAATGTTTGTATTACACTTGCCCCGTCACTGTATTTTGGAAGAATGTAATGTATTATCCTGTTTCGTATGTTCACAGATGTAGGTTATTTTTGCCTCAGCATGAATCTTTGAGTCTCACTTGCATAGAGTTTAGGTGATATTTAAATGAGAGTTTGGACTTAAAGTTGATGCTCGAATGGGTTAAAACTGTTGGGGATTTTAGGATGGGGGGGGGTGAGTGTACTTTACACTAGGATTTGGTGGCCAGAGGATGGGCTGTTATGATTTAAATTGTATCCTCTCAAAATTCATGTTTGGAAGTACCTCAGAATGTGACTTTATTTGGAAATAGGGTCATTGCAGACATAATTAACTAGGATGAGATCATTAATTAGAGTAGGGTGTTCCCCTAACCACTATGCCTGGTGTCCTTATAGAAAGGGGACATTTGGACACATACATGCACCCAGGAAGAATACTGTGTGAAGATGAAGACAGAGCCAGCGGGGATGCATCTACAACACAAAGAGCAGCAAGGACTGTCGGCAGACCACCAGAAGCTGGGACAAAGGCATGGCACACAGTCTCCCCAGAGCTCTCCGAAGGACCAAGCCCTGCCGACTGCCTGGGTCTCAGACTTCCAACCTGCAGACCTGTGAGACAATAAATTAAAATTAAGACCCTTAGTTTGCGCTACTTTACTATGGCAACTCTAGAAAATGAATATAATGATTGAGTGGGATTTGTTCAAGAGATACAAGGCTGGTCCAACATTAGAAAAATCAATTAATGAACATAATTTAGCACATCAACAGTCTTAAGAAGAAAAATCATATCAATACATGAAGGAATACATTTGATAAAATTCAACAACCATTCATGATAAAAACTCTCAGCAAACTAAAAATAAAGGGGAGCTTCCTTAATTTGATAAAGAACATCTACAAAAAACCGACAGCTAACATTATACTTAATGGAGAGAAAATGGGTATTCTCCTGCTAAGATCAGGAACATAGTAAGGTCACCCAGTCTCACTGCTACTACTCAGCACTGTACTGGAAGTCCTAGCTAATGCAATTAGAAAGGGAAAGGAATAAAAGATATACACATGGGGAAGGAAGAAGTAAAACTGTTTTTGTTCACAGATGATAAAGAAAATCTCAAAGATTCAATAAAACCTCTGAAACTAATAAGTGATTATAGCAAAGTTGCAGGATACAACGTTAATACACAAAAATCAATTGCTTTCAATGCCATCAATGAACAATTGGAATATGAAATTAAAAATGCACTACCATTTATATATTAGGTCAAAATCTAAAAATTATGTACAAGGTCTATATGAGGAAAACTATAAAACACTGATGAAAGAAATCAAAGATCTTTAAAAAGTGGAGAGATAGCCTATAACTAGGAAGATTCAACATTGCCAAAATGTCAGTCCTTCCCAACTTGATCCATAGATTTAATGCAATATCAATCAAAATCACAGCAAGTAATTTTGTGGATATTTACAAACTGATTTTAACGTTTATAAGAAATGCCAGGATAGTCAGCAGTATTAAAGGAGAAAAATGGAGTACTGACATTACCCTATTCTAAAACTTACTGTACAGCTACAGCAGATAGGACACATGGTATCTGAGAACAGGTAAATAGATCAATGGACTAGGACAGAGAGTCCAGAAATAGACCCACATAAATATAGTCAATTAACCTTTGACAAAAGAGCAAAGACAGTTTACCAGAGAGAGGATAATCTTTTCAGCAAATGGCACTAGAACAACAGGACATCCAGATGCAAAAAAAAAAAAAAAAAAATGAATCTAGGCACAGAATTTCTACCTTTCACAAAAATTAATCTACAACAGAGCATAAACCTAATGCAAAGTGAAAAACTATAAAACTCCAGATGATAACAGAGGATAAAGATACCTAGATGACCTCGGATTTGGCAATGATATTTTAGATACAACACCAAAATTAAGATAGAGGAAAAAACTGGTTAAGTTCTAGGAGAATCTGTTTGAAAATACATATTTCATAAAGTACTAGCATCCAAAATATACCAAGAACTCTTAAAACTTAACAGTAAGAGAACAAACAATCCACTTTTAAAATGGGCGAAAAAATCTGGACACCTCAATAAAGAAGATATACAACTGTCAAATAAGTATGTGAAAAGATGTTCAGCATTTTATGCCATTAGAAAACTGCAAGCTAAAACAACAATGAAATACTGCTACACATCTTTTAGAATGGAAAGAACCCAAAGCACTTGCAACACCAAATTCTAGTGAGGAGGTGCAGCACCACAAACTCTCATTCATTGCTAGTGAGAGTGCAAATGCTACAGCCACTTTGGAGAGAGTTTGACAGTTTCCTACAAAATTAAACATATTCTTACCATAGATCCAGCAATTGTGCTCCTTTGCATTTACCCAAATGAGTTGAAAATTTATGTCTACATAAAAACATTCATAAAATATTTATAGCAGCTTTATTCACAGTTGCCAAAACTTAGAAGCAACCAAGATGTCCTTCAATGGGTGAACAGACAGATTAGTTGTGGAATATACTTACAATGGAATATTATTGAGCAATAAAAAAAAATGAGCTATTAAGCCACCAAAGACATGGAGGGAATCTTAAATGCATTTCTGAGTGAAAAAAAAAAAGCCACCCTGAAAAAGCTATGTACTTTATGATTCCAAGTATACGGCATACTGAAAAAAGGCACAACTACGGAGACAGTAAAAACATCAGCGTTTGTCAGTTGTTTGTGTGTCTAGGAGGAGAAAGGAACGAACAAGTAGGATACAGGGTTTTTTTTTAGGGCAATGAAACTATTCCGCATGAAACTATAATGGATACCTATCATTACATATTTGTCATGTCCACAGAATGTACAATACAAAGGGAACCATGATGTAAACTATTAAATTTAGTTAATACTCTGTCAATATTTGCTCATCATTTGTAACAAATGTACCACACTAATGCAAGGTGTTTACTCTATGATTAACAGAGTGGATGAGGGCAAGGACATGGGGTATGTGGAAACTGTACTTTCTGCTCATTCTTCTATAAACTTCAATCTGTTAAAAATAATAAAGTCTACTAAGTTTTTAAAGAGCAAACCAAGTTACATAAATAAGACAAATAACTCTGGACACAGCCTAAATGTTTTCAGAAGGGACAGATTTACCTAAATAATGGTGGGATCACACAACCAAACACTCTACAGGCATTAAAGAGAGATGCATGGTTATATTCATCAATGAAGAATCACCTACTGGATAGATCATATAGGGCAGAACTGCTCATGTAATAAAAGCTGGCCTCTCACAGAGCTATCCATCAACCACTGCTCATTTACACAGAAAATGCCTGCCGGGACCTGCAATGGAACCCGCGGACAGTGGTGAGAACAGGCAAGAGCCACACCTGTCTGTACACTGCTGAGTCCCGACATAACACCTGCACACAGGAGGTTCTCAACAAATACTTCTGAAGTGAAAAACTGAAGTCAATTCTTCTGTGTGGTTTTCTCTCTTGCTTGACTTAAACAACAACAACCATGAAACCATATTATCCTTATAATGGGGCAGGGACTGGAAGCTATTTTCACTCTAGAAAAGTCAGTCTACATACCTCAGGGCCAGAACCATGACTGGTTCTTGGCACTGTTTGAAATGCACTGAATAACTGCTAGGTTCCCCATTTTATCTGATGACAGCGGCCCCGTCCTACATAGCTTTTCTTCTGAGCTGCACCTACAGAAATAATTGCCTATTATTTCTCTCTGTCATGTGACGGACAGCGGTAGCAATATTCCACTTCAACCTCCAAATGTCTTTCTCAGATGAGAGCAACCTTTGAAATGGGAATGGTTAAAATGGCTCATATTTTTCCTTCCAAAAGCATTCAAAGGAGCAGTTTTCTTTCTTTTCCTGTCACCCTGAAGGTCGTACGGTAGGTTTACCTCTTCCTCTCTGAATGATGGCAGATATGCTTCCTTGGCAACAGCAACTCCTTAAACAGAATTAAAAAGCTGAGATTGGACCACCGCTACTAGAGCATGCCTGTGGCTGGGTGGAAACACAGGGCTCCGCTTCCCAGCACACACTCCGAATTACACCTTGCTGCAGCCTCCCCAGCAGAGTGCTGCTAACCATCTGTGCTAACAAAAGCGTTTAGTTTTCTGCTTCAGATTATCAAACGTATACAAAAAGAAATCTAAAAGGCCATCAAAGTTGACTCCCATTTTACTTGTTTTACTTCTGGGTAAATTTACATTGGTCACACTCGAAGAAGCCAGTGGGGTCAAGTGTCGCTATCCCCACCAGTGGCATCACTCGTCTGTCCCCCTCCCCAGTGTCGGAGCCAAGCCCATGTCTTTGTCACCTACCCCCTACCATGCCAGGCACAGGGTGCTTCCAGGTCACTAAACTCTTTTCTTTAAAACATGCAAACACCAAAACGCTCGACAGAGGGCCCTAAGCGATAGTTGAACCATATCGCAATTGGAAGAAACAGTAGAATGAAAGGTTACCTTGTCAACCTAATTCTACAAAGGCAACAGCAAGGCTGAGGGACTGAGCACTGTCTCGCGACGCTAGTCGGCTCCACTTTGACATAACCTCAGCCACGTTGATGTTCTTTTTCTTAGCGTCCAGGCATGACGCCTCCCTGTCCCTTCTGGCCAGGAGACTCAGAACTTTTAGGGACATTCACTGTCAAATCCCTTCTAATTCAGTGTTTTGTTTTGTTTTTTTTTCAAAACCAATTCCAAATTCAAACACTTAAACTCTCATGAGGAATGTTTTCTCCTCATATTTAATATGGACATTTCTCCTCATGTTCTATCATGTGAGAAAACAATTTTCTACATACTTGAAGGAAAGCAGAAAGCGAACAGTGATTAATTCTGAATCATAGGTAATGGGGAAACCCAGACAGTGCAAACGCCCACCCTCTGACCCCCCACAGTGCTATCTACTGAGGTAGAAAGGAGAAAAATGTGGATAGAACTGCTCAGTTAATTCAGGTGAAATGCCAACAACCATCCCTTGAATTCCTCCTGCTTTGACTATTTGGGTATAGCTGGATTTTGTATTAGTAGTGCCATTCAAAACATTTTCTATGAAACAAATTAGAAACCTGTAGCATCCTGAAATGGGAGTTGGGAGTCTGGGTTCTGGTCTGAAGTCTCAACAGGTGTTTATTTATGGTAAGCCCCAAGGTTCCATCCAGTGCTAACATTCTTGGAGTCTACAATCACATAAAACTAAGTTCTAAGCAGACACCTGCAAGCCAAAACAGCCCAACAGACATATTCTGTTTGGCTGAAGCATTTTCAGAGCTCATGGAATTAATGAACAATATTCAAAACGGAGGGGATTACAACAAGAATCTGAATTTCTGGCTTTTTTTAAATCAGAAGGTCTGGAACTACTAAGTGACACCTGGTTGGGTAGGGGCTTCCACCTTTAGACAGGGCACTGACCCTTCTGTTTGCACAGCATCTGGTGTTCTCTAATGTCTATACAACTGTAAGGTCAACTGTCAGTTGCCATCAGTCATCAAGCTATGTCACTGGTTCTCTTACACTTGATTGAAAAGAAAGTGAAATATTCCTCATATCCATAGTACAAGTAAAAAAAAAAAAAGAATGGCAGGCCTAAAAAGCTAAATGTGCCATAAAAAATATGAGAAAGTAGTATTTTTCACTTCCGCTTGAAAATATGCCAAGTATTTAATATGCAAATGAGCATGTCTGCACTGAAAGCATACAACATAGAATGTCATTTTCAAATAAACCACAATAAATGCTGGCAAAAGGAGACATTGGGGATGAAAACTTAATCAAAACAGTTAAACTATTTCATTTCTCTTAGAAACTATCAGATTTGTTTCTGAATGTGAATGAAATAGCTGCTGTAACTGTGAATAATGAATAAGTGAAAAATTGCTCAGCATTCAACCTTTCAGAAGTGGTAAGTTTATAAAATTATTTATTGAATATATAGTTATAACTATGTATCCTGAACAGAGAGAAATAGCCTTTTGCAAATATAAGTGTCATCTGAAAAATGGTTGTTCAAGGTATTGAAGAATTGGTGGAAAACTTACAGGATGAGTTGCCTGGACAACATAAATTATGGTATGTTCTATTACAGCTAATGAGAGAATGTAAGCTGTATTTATTGGTGAGGTAAAGAGAACTCTGATGTGACTTGAAGAACTGTTGGACATTGTGCCCATTAAATGGACAGCAGCAGGAAATTATTTGTTTTGGTGGATTGGGAAATATCACTGTTTGTAAGGGTTTTTTTTTTTTTTTTTAGAACCTTCAATGTAGTAAGCATATCTAAAGGTAGTTCTCCTTTGGGGGTAATTTCACACAAGTTATATAACACCAAATAACATTTATAAGGATAACTTAAGTCAGTTCATTCACCAAGAAAGGCTTTGCACTAAAAATTGAAAAACAGAACATAATAAAATTAGGAATTACATACAATCCTATGGCTTAAACCATGCCAATTTAGTGCTTGGCTGGATAAACTGGATGTACAATATGGTATTTAGCTATACTATTTAATGTCAGGTGGTAGTGCTGGAGATATTTTTTAAGTGTTAAAAAAGAAAAAAAAATTGTTCTCATCAAGCAAGCAAAATCCTGATGGTGAAAAACTGTTTCAGAGACTTGGAATTCTTTGGTGATGCTACAATCTATCTAAATACTTTGAATTCTCTTCTGTTGTGATACTTCCAAGGGGTACACAAATACAGGAACTGGTTGGGAAAGTCATCTGGCACAAATATTTCAGCTCACTTTCCTACATTGAAATCAGTCTTCAAAAATGAAAATGAGGGCCGAACTCTAGGCCCCAAATCATAGAGGGTTAGTTCCTCTGAATTCTGAATTCCTCCAAAATGTTACCTGATTTCAATTTATGAACGTCGATATCATTGCTTCATTGACATTTCTCATTATCACATGTGTTCAGACTGCTTCTGACTATGCAGGAGTACTCTGTATCAGACCAGAATTCCCACTGGAAATAGCAACAACTACAAAAACCACATAGGCACACACACAAAATACAAAAGTTAGCTGCTTGAAAGCATGGGAGAGCAACCTGAGCAGCCAACTTACCCACATGAAACAAGAGATATCAAGAGGTGAGCCAGACCTTCTTGCTACCCTTTCCCTTGGGAGTCTTTGCTGATTTGCAACACAGGGGACTAAGGCAGAGTAGAAATCAACAACCTGAGCTTGCAGAAGTCTCAAGAAGTGATATTATCAGAGGTTTTTTCCCTCTTGGTTTTCAGTTATTTGG
Organism: Anoura caudifer; assembly: GCA_004027475.1. Lineage (NCBI taxonomy): Eukaryota > Metazoa > Chordata > Mammalia > Chiroptera > Phyllostomidae > Anoura > Anoura caudifer. The sequence goes on along the minus strand of PVKU01003468.1, from coordinate 158,887 downwards.
TCCTTTCTTCTAGAATGCCTGGTATGCTAATGTAATGCTACTTGTTGCATCTGACACAATTTAAAAGGTCCTGAGGATGTTATCTTTATCAAGAAAGAATCTAATTTCTACCTGGCTGCCATTAAGAGTATGAACATTTCACTGGTCAGATTTAAACTAATATAGGTGAGAAAGAAATGTGCACAGAAGAAAATGATTCACTTCTGGAAATAGCGATTTTCCTATAGTGACAGGAAAATGTTCATAAATTTGGCCAAGCACTTTGTGGAAGTGTTTCAGAAAGGATTATTGTGTGTGAGGTTGGTTGGATTAGATGACCTTTGAGATTCCCTTCTAAAACAGATTTTGTGGATGACTTTTAAGACAAAGAAACTTCTGCGCTAAAGGGGACAGTCCAAACCAAACATCCAAATTCACCCAAAATAGAATTCAAATTTCTAAAGAAACATGAAACAGATTACAGATCCATCTGAATCTCTGTTGTTATGAATAACATGGCAGTTTCAGAATGTTCCATGAAAAGTCAATGGGAAAGAAAAATACATTTAATAGAGTTCATATGAAAAGTATCCTTGATCCTCGTCAAGTGGATCAAAAGACAGTCTAAGTAAAGGCCAAGAAGGGAATGAAGGAAAATTTGAGGAGTAAAGTACCTTACAACAAAAAGAGTGGTTCAGATGTAGAAACTGCACGAAAACTAGAGGTCAAGATGAGATTAAAGCTAATTAACTACTAGTGGAACCACAGATGGAAGCTAGAGGTCAAATCAGGTGACACATCAAAAGTTAGAGTCAGCAGAAACCAAGCCTCGGAATCAAGGTACCAAAGTCTAGGGAATTTTAGAAATGACCACAGCCTGCCTCAGTCAAGAAGCCCTTCATGTTTGCATCATGGCAGAACCAACAGAATCTCTCAGCCGCCGGAGCTCTAGCAGCTGGATGTGGTGTGGTGGCTTATACCTCAGCAGCGCTTTGTAGTAAGGATGTCATCATGCTCATGTTTCTCAACCCAATGTACACCTGCTCCCAGGGCCATGCTGCTGTGAGACAGGAGAATGAAAAGCCGGTTAGCACAAGCCTGTGCACTTTCCAAATTTACAAGAAGGAAGGCGACTGGTTTATTTAAAATTTGTATTAATATATCACATATACATATCTATACATATACATGATTATATAAACGCAATCTCTCTCTCTGTGTCTCTCTCTTATTCTTTCTCTCTGTCTTCTTTTTGGTTACCTCATCCTCTTTCTCCCTATATCCCTTTTACCTGCAGGTAACCTGGTGAGCTACCTCGTACCTCATGTTAACATCATTACTTACAAGACATATAGATAAACACATACAGGGTTATTCTGTCATGGTTTGTCTGTCTTATAAAAGGGCTCCTATATGCGCTTTCTTGCATTTTGCTTTACTCATAGAAAGCCCTTCAGGTCTGGCCAGGTTCCAATGCAGTGGCTTCAAGGGCTGCACGATTCCAGGGCGTTTTGGCTCCATGATTTGTATGTGATGCATTCAAGCACTTCTATGTTGAATGCCATTCATTTTATTCCAATTTTTGCCATGACATGTGGTCATAAATATACATATATCTTTATATACTCATGCACTTATTTCTGTGAGACAAATTCCCTAGAATAAGATGGCTTAGTGAAAAGCTACATATATTCTATTTTTAACATTAATAGATATTGCCAAATTGCTTTCCAAAAATGCTGTAATAATTCACAAATGAAACACTATAATTCTATTAATAAAAAACTGGACTTCATGATTATTTGAAAAACATAAAAGCCTTCAACAAGATGTGGACTTACAGCCATCCATACCCTAATATTCTCCAGTGAGTGGAGAATATTATTTTCTCTTCTCTGCTGAGTTTGGGAAGCCCTAGATTACATGAAGACACTGTATGGAACCTACAGGAACAGTACATAACTTTTCTGGTGGAATGGACAAAGCTAGGCCTGACCGCAGCCCATTCCAAGGAGAAAGGAACCTTGCTCCTAGAGGCTGGAGTGATTTAGCCCTATCTATAATTATATCCTGTTTTTCACAGAAGAAAAAAATCTCAGACCAAGTGGCACTAGAGAGAGCTCAGACTGTCCTCAGCATGCTGGGGAGGAAGCTGTCTAGGGACAACTTCAAGAGGTCAATCGGATGGAATTCTTTGCTCCTCCTTGTCTGGAAGAGAGGCCTCAGAAGGCTCAGGTCTCTTGCTGCAGCTCCAGAAAGCAGGGGCCTCAGGTCACAAGCCCTTAGGTTACAGATGCATCCCTGTGGCAAGAAGACAGTGGACCCAAGTCTGGCAACCCCAGCCAGAGTTAGCTCTCTCTGTCTTTCATGATATAAAGGGGTTTTTTCTGTTTGAAGTGGAGCCACCTCGATGACCTCCAGATTAGGGTCCCGGGCACTCAGGAGGGGAAGGCCCCTGCTCAGGCATCCTGCTATCATTCTAAAACCTGTAACTGCTCTTCTTGAAAGATTCTAAGATCAAACAACATCTTCACAAGGGCTTAACTTTGGCATTTAATTCACACTTTAATAAAGCTTATATTGAACAACCAGACTTCCGGCCAAGATGGAGGCGTAAGTAGACACACTGTGCCTCCTCTCACAACCCAAATTAAGGAAAACAAAAATTTAGAAACAATAAACAATCAGAACAGATAGAAAACTGAATTGTACAGAAGTCCGATAATGATTCACCCAGACTGGTAAGAGGGGCAGATTTGGCAGTGATTGTGGCAGGAAAAAGCAGTGGCTAGTGGTCTTGGACACACAGGCAGCGGTTGGCACACCCCGGGTGTGCAGGTGGCAGTTAGCAGACCCCAGGTACAGGGAGGCAACAAGCAGACCCAGCAAGGCATGCAAGGTGGCTGACTGACACATTCATGTGCAGATAAACCAGGCGAAAATGGGCAGTGCACAGACTGAGCAACCCAGTGCCCTGGTGCCAAAAAATAAAGCCTAAAAGCACTTATTGAAAGCACCTGTGGGGGCTGAGGTGCCGGGAGAGACTCCCAGCCTCACAGAGGGGACGGAAATTTGAGAGAGAGCTGAGCAAACCCAATTATTCCCTCTCTGATCCCGCCCCCACATACAGTGTCACAACTCTGCAACTGGGTTGCCCCACCCTGGTGAACACCTAAGGCTCTGCCCCTCATATGTAACAGGTGTGATCAGACCCCCCCAAAAAAAAACAAAGGAAAAAATGGCTCAAATGAATGAACAAATCAAACCACCAGAGCCGATACTTTTAAGTGATCAAGAGATAGCCAACCTATCAGATGCACAGTTCAAAGCCCCGGTGATCAAGATGCTCACAGAATTGGTTGACTTCGGTCACAAATTAGATGAACAAATGAAGGCAACAATAAGTGAAATGAAGGAAAATGCACAGGGAACCAATAGTGATGGGAAGGAAACTGGGACTCAAATCAACGGAGTGGACCAGAAGGAAGAAAGAAACAACCAAACAGAAAAGAAGGAAGAAACAAGAATTCAAAAAAATGAGGAGAGGCTTAGGAACCTTCAGGACAATATCCGAATAACATTCCACTATCTGAATTATAGGGGTACCAGAAGGGGAAGAGGTAGAGCAACAAGTGGAAAACTTATTGGAGCAAATAATAAAGTAGAACTTCCTCAATCTGGCAAAGGAAATAGACTTTCAGGAAGTCCAGGAAGCTCAGAGAGTCCCAAAGAAGTTGGACCCGAGGAGGAACACACCAAGGCACATCATAATTACATTAGCCAAGATTAAAATGAAGGAGAGAATTCTAGAAGCAGCAAGGGATAAGTAAGGGGACAGTCACCTACGAAGGAATTCCCATCAGACTGTCAGCTGATTTCTCAAAAGAAACCTTACAGGCAAGAAGGGGCTGGAAAGAAGTATTCCAAGTCATGAAAGGCAAGGATTTATATCCAACATTGCTCTATCCAGCAAAGCTTTCCTTTAGAATGGAAGGGCAGATAAAGTGCTTCTCAGATAAGGTCAAGTTAAAGGAGTTTATCATCATCAAACCCTTATTATATGAAATGTTAAAGGGACTTATCTAAGCAAAAGAAGATAAAAAATCTGAACAGTAAAAAGACAGCAAACTCACAATTATTAACAGCCACACCTAAAAAAAAAGCAAACTAAACAAACAGCTAGAACAGGAACAGAAACACAGAAATGGAGAGCATATGGAGGGTTAACAACAGGGGAGTGGGAGGAGGAGAGAGGGGGAAAAGGCACAGAGAATAAGTAGCATAGATGGTAGAGAGAAAATAGACAGGGGGAGGGCAAGAATAGTGTGGAAAATGTAGAAGCTAAAGAACTTATGACACATGGACATGAACTAAAGGGGGGGAATATGGGTGGGAGGGGGTGTGCATAGTGGAGGGGAATGATGGGGGAGAAATGGGACAACTGTAATAGCATAATCAATAAAATATATTAAAAATAAAAAAGCTTATCTCTGGTTATCACTATTTATTTAAATTACTTTATTTGGCTATTCAAGGGTCAGCGAAATCCCTTTTTCTTAGCAAAGATTTTAATATTTAAGAGGCTTCAAGTGCAAATAAAAGTGATTCAAGTTTTTAAGAACATCCACTTTCTATAAATTCTGATGACCCACACTGAATTCTATAGTCTTCAAAACTTGGGAAGGAAAAAAAGATTAATGTTTATCTCATGTTTAAAATTTTAAGACATAAAAAAAATTGAATCTAGGTCCTGTTTTGGGAATTCAAATGGAGTTTTCTTGAAGTATCAAGTGATGATGGCCTCAGACAGAGTGTATCTAACTTTGAAGTCTTCATATAAAATGTTTTGATATTTTAATATTTAAAATTCAATGCTGTCGTCTTCTTGTCTTAACAGTACAAATGTCAACATGAAAAGCCACTTAAAGGTTTAGCATTTAAGTTTGGATACAATGTCAAATATTATTGGGCAGAACCCCAAATGAACTACCCCCAAGTACTTTATACCCTTTTCATTTTCTTATTTGTTTTTTAAAAGATTTTTTTATGTATTTTTAGAGAGGGGGGAAGGGAAGGAAAAAGAGACGGAGAGAAGTATCAATGGGTGGTTGCCTCTCACACCCTCCCAACTGGGGACCTGGCCTGCAACCCAGGCATCTGCCCTGACTGGGAATCAAACCGGCGACCCTTTGGTTCACAGGCCAGCACTCAGTCCACCGAGACACACCAACCAGGGCCTTTTTAATTTTTTAAATGCACATATTTTTAAGTAAGCTAAAAATGAACATAAATCTGAAAGGTCCATGAAGAATCTGCAGTGTTACCTTTTTAATCTGAGAGGGGGTGTTTCATTAGCATGTTCTAAAATCTGATAGCATGATAATGATGAGACATGGGCTAACATGTTAATGTTAGTTAATACTAGGCGGAACACTGGAAAGTACAGCCAGTGCTAACCTCAATCTGATACGTCATTTTGGGAGACACAGACCTAATTCTAAAGGACATATCAATTTCAGGTTGATTCTATTGTTACAGTAGAAGTAATGAACACAGAATTTATTAAAGAGAAGGTATGATTCCTTATTTAGACTAGACAAATTGTTGGAAAAAATACACAGAATTATTAATTATTCTTAATTTGCACCATATTGTCATTCCTGTTTCAAAGGGCAAAAAAGGTATTTTAGCAACTGAAAGTATTCTTTCAGTCAGCACATGAACACAGCGACAATTTGTAAACAGCAAAGCAGTTAGATTTTTTGACATCATGTAACCAATACTGGTAAAAACATTTTGATTCTAATTTGGCAAGACAAGAAAACTAAAAAGAATTCATTTCAGTTATTTAAATCTTGTCACTGATGTTCATGCCTTATGGCTTGGAAAAACTACTCAGATGTCTCTTTCTAATCACATTCCCTGAATTAATCTTTCTGCTGGTGGATCATGATATGATTTACTGAAAGAATATTGCCTTCGATTCTCTGATCGTAAAGACAGATGGGAGCAGGGATTGACAGGGCACAGAACTGCACTGATGTGATAGGTGAATGTTAGGAGAACACCACACGACTCTGAAAATTATTATTTTTTAAATCAGGTTTGGGGACTAGTCAAGATGGCAAAACATGATCACCCTTTGATATATATCCTCTGCTGCAACATATGCCAATGACACACTTAAAATATACATAGAAATAACCATGGTCCCCTTCCAAAGAAGACAGAATCATGAGTTGGAAATGGAATGGAACACGAAGCCATGTGAAGGGCCCACAGGCTCCCAGGTTCCTGTGGGGACAAGGACACACTGCCCTCCATGGCCCACAGTGGCCATCAGAGAAGGAGGGTTTTATACATTGTCAGGGCCACTGGGTAAACCTGCTGCTCACTGCAGGCTGTGAGAGGTGGGAAGAAGCAGACATAGCCAGCCTCCCACTAATAATCAGGAAAATGAAAACTGAAAGGAAGGATGGCCACCTCTGCATGGTGACACACTACATTCAGCTTGTGACTGGATCCGAGTTAATGCCATCATGGCCCAAGAGCGTGGATCACCTGTGAAGAGCTCATTCTAGGTTAGAGGATCCAGGGCTTGGAGACATGACCACTAAAGAGGGAAAGTGAATGTGGCAGGATAAAGAAGAACAACAGTATGAGCCTGTGCACCACACCTGCAAAACATGCAATGCTAAGAAAGATAGACAGACAACAAAATCGACATGAATCTACTGTGAATGAATTCATCTCATGAACTAGTCTGACAAAGATTTTACAGTAAGTATGTTTAGGATACTCAGAGAAATAAATTAAAGCATATCCATTAAAAAAAATAACCTAACACATTATGGAATGAAAACAGGCAGAAATGAAACATGGATACAGAAAAGAATTAATTGAAATAAAAGAAAACTTTGGAAATGAAAATTTGGCCACCTAAATAAAAACAGTACAGATGGAATTAACTCCAGACTGCATGGTGGAAGCAAGTTTTAGTGAACTGGAAGAGTTCTGAGGAATTTACCACAATGCAGCACAGAAATGCAGAGACAAGTAGAACGGTTAAGGAACCTGGAAGATAGAGAGTAGGAGAAATATTTGAAAAGATAACAGCTGAAGGATTATAAGGTACCTAGGACTAAATCATACAAAGGATGTGAGGGAACTTTTTGAAATTACAAAATGTTACCAAGAAATAAACAAACAAAAAAAAAACCACTTGAGTAAATGCAAAGATACAGCATATTTATAGAAAAGAACACTTAATATCATTAATATCAGCTCTCCCCAAATCATCCTATTAACCTCAAAAATAATTGTAACAAAAGTCCTAAGTATGATCTTAAAATTCATATGTAAGAACAAAGGTCCAAAAATAGGTGAGATGATAATAAAGGGAAAAAGAGTAAGAGAAGTTTCTGCCAGATCTCAAAGTTAATATGAAGCTATAGTAATTAAGTGCAGTACTGACATGGAGAGAACAGAATGTGGCAGAGTGGACAGCTCAGAAAAACCCTAAGCCCATGTGGAAAGCGAGGAGATGGTACTGAGCTTTGGCATGGGAAGACCATCGAATAGATAGTTATCACTAAGGGAAAAGAAATAAGACCTGTACCTCATCAACTGATAATTTGCAGGAGAAATAAAAACTGTATAAGAAAAGTGAAACTTTAAACCTTACAAAAAATATACTGGGAATAAAACATGGGGCCAGGAAGAATTTCTAAAGAAATGCAAAGAGCACAAACTATAACAGAAAAGATCAATAAATTTGATTAAAACTAAGTTAGGATGAAAATTTTCTATCAAAAAACCCCTAACATAAATAAAATATATTTTTGATTTCCAAATGACTAACAAGGAATTAGTAACCAGAATATATAAATAAAAACAAAAAAAATGAATGGAAAAATAAGAGTATATAAATTTGGAATTTATAACAGAAATCCAATCACACACACAAATATTTATATATATATATACACACACACATATATGAAAAAGGTTCTCACACAGACTCATAATCAGAAAAATGAAAACCAAAACAATAAGATACTATTTACACTCCTTAATTGGCAAAACCAGAAAAATCTGATGGTGCCAACTAGTGCAGGAGCAAACTGCCCACACAGTGCTAGGGAATGTGAACTGGAACATCACTTGGCATGGCTTCTGGCCAGACCCAGTGAAAGAAAGAACTATTCACAAACCCTATGATCCAGCAATGTGACTGAGAGACTTTCTCAATGAGCATTTCCCATCAGAACCATAAGACAGAAAGCAATTTGTAGGATTATGTTCTCAACTATCCCAAGGATGGTGCATAACCAGCACCATCCTGGATGCGCAGGGCAGAAGCTAATTCATACACACAACAGGCGACATGGGGTGTTATAGCTTCATTCTCTAGGGGGAGCCTCAGGGCAAAAGGCTGACAGGGCTGGCCACAGTCCCATTGCTGGAAATAGCCTAAACTGAGGTGAAGCTATGTGTCCATCAGCAGGGGAACGGATATATATAGTGCAGTGTACGCCAGAACACTGTATAATGTTATCGGGAAAAGCTCCGGCTATGCCATATAGTTCAGTATAGCTATATCTAAAAAATACTGGGGAATGAAAAAAGTTACGGAATATTACATCATCTGATATTATGGGTGTAAAAGTTTAAGATTTATAAAAACAGTACTATATTTTAAGTGTAGGTACAAATATGTGTACAAAAATATAAAGCACATGCAAGGGACAGCTAAGCTGCAAATTTATACTGAGAAAGGAGATTGGGGTTGAGGGGAGGTTCGCAGGAAAACTCACCTTAACTGTAATGTTTTACTTCCTTATACATCAAGTTATGGAAAAGATGAAAATACAGTAAGCATCTTTTTATTGTGCTCTCTCTTCCAGCACCTCCCCGTGGTGCCCTCCCCCCAACCCTTCCCCCCACGCCCAGGGTGTCCTACTGTCATCCTTACATGCTAGTTCAGCGTCCCTGCTTTTCTTCCACTCTGGGCATAAATTAATAGATTTAAACTGTACAGCGGTGTCCTAGATACAGTGTAGGCTGCGTGTCTAGGACCTCAGAGATAATCTACCAGTTTGTGTGTAAAAATAAATAATAACAAACTATAATTACTTAACCTGACTGATTTACTACTCAGTAATTTTTTTTCCAAGTACAATCAATGCTATCGTAAAGTAAGATAGTTTGTCCCAAAGCGAATTTGGAGATTTATGACAGCCTATGGACTTCTATGCTGCTAGCATCTCTTCCCAGCTTTATTTACCCCTGGGGAAATAACTTACTGCGTTGCCTTTACCGCACCACTGACAAATATTTTTTGTAGGTGCCACACAAAGCCCCATTCTACATGCTACTGGAGACTTTGCTAGAGTAAAGGGGAACATATGAAAATGGATGATTACATAATTTCACAGTCACTACCAGCTACCACAAAAACACATATTCAAAAAGATCAGAGAGACACTCAGAGAAGTGTACCTTGGGCTATTTGTCTTTCTTTCCAGGCTTGATTGTGAAGGCTGGCACCAGCAGGGAATGGTGGATTGACAATGAGCTCCACCCCAGGACTACCTGGGGTCATGGGGTCATGGGGTAAGGAGCCTTGAGGTCCAGCTGTGGTCTTTTGGGCACAGCAGCCCAGTCACCCCATTGTCCCCGTCCATCATCTGCTCTTTAGGTGACCCTCACAAGCACTGTAGAAGAAATTCCAGAAGCAGAGAGAACACAGACACTTAGCCTAGCTGCGGGTGTTAGAACCGTGTGGGTACCCAGGGAGACGAGTGCTAATGGCCTCCTTTCTGCACCTGTACTTCTGCTCCTAAATCAGAGTCCCTGTGAACTAATCATATGCAGAAGACAAAAACAAAAAAACCACATTTATGTATTGGACATTCTAGTGCCAGCTATGGAATGTTAAAGCCACCGACAGACTGACATTCTCCCTGACATTTCCCTATTTCCTCCTGTGTATAGTGGTCTAAAGAGATATACTCACACTCAGACTGGGTTTCTGACGCCCCAACTACAGCATGACTGTTAGTGAACACAGCTGGGTGAGTATAGCTCTCCCAGGTTCTGGAAGAGGCTGTCTGAGAATGCCCACGACCAGAACCTCCCAGGCTTCCCCTCATCTGCCACATGGCAGCGGTGAGGTGGTGCTGCCCACTTCTCTCCATAGGACTGCAAAGAGCTCTTCTATAATGAGCATGTCTAGATTGGCAAGATGAGAGGATGGTATCTTAGGGTACATTTTTGAATCTGGTTGCTTGGATTAAAAGCGAAAAATGTAAAGTTACCAAAGTCCACTATGGCGATGATGTCGGTCACGGTCAAGGCCCCCAGACTGACTGGTGGTCAAAGTTCTCTGTCCGGAAAAGACTGGAAAGTGGCTCCTTACCGACAGAGTGCCACCCCAGTATCACTCCGACAATCTCCAAAGGGCTGAGAAGACAACCAACTAACTTATAGACATGAAATAGTCCAGCTTTGGAATGACAGCAGAGTAATTAGGAAAAACACCAAATGAACACATCTTCTCTACTCAGCAGCATAGCACTGCTGTGTCCAGTCCACGCCCCACAAGCTAACGCAGCATGGCTCTCTGTGCTCATCGTGCCTGCCACCCACAGGCCCCTCAGCTGCCCTGGGAGTCACCGCCAAAGCCAGAGAGGCCAAATCAATGCCAAGCCAGGACAGTTTCCCAACCACCTCCCTAGCATGGATCATGGCAGAAGTGGCAGAGCGTTTGGACCATGGAATCTGAAGCTAGATGGCCTGGGTTTGAATCCCAGGTCCACCAGTTGCTAGTTCATAAATACGGCCTGATTACTACAGCTTTCTTTGCCTTGGTTTTTCCATCCGAATAATGGGGTTAAAATATTATTTACCGCATGTGTGATATAAGGGCTGAGTCAATATGTGAAAAGCACTTGGTATTGTAAGTGCCATGTAGGTGTTGGGTGTCACTGCGTTGCTTTTGCCATTACTAAAACACATGGGAAAAGAAAAAAAATAGGTGGCCCTTCTGAGGGTTTTCACTCCATCAGGACAACTCCTAAGGGTCCACCTCAGCTGTGAGATGAAGCCTCTCAGATTAACTCAGGAGGAATCAATTATAGTTCAAGTGAAATTTAAAAAAATCAAACAAAAGGCATGTGGTTGAGTAACATAAAAGAGCAAAAGGTTAGTCAAGTAAATTGGCAAGTTAAATAATTAGAAGTGACAAATCTCTTCTTCTCCAGTGAGTTTACTTTTTTAACAGCCCCCTTGACTGGGCTAGAGAAAATTATTTTCATAGTTTTGCCATAACTAAAACAAATATAGCTTTACAGGCTTAATATTGAGTGGATAACATGAAGAATGGTTATGAGAGTTGAACACATGGGAGCATGTCTCTCTGCGGTGTGAGATAGATATTAACAACTGCAATCATCTTTTCCTTAGGAACAGAAAAGATCTCCCCAACAAAACAAATTACTTTCCATTTTCTATCCTCTGAGGAAATTTCTAAGAAGTTCCCAACAATGAATTCTTGAACTTAATGTTTGTGAAAGTCTTGAACATTCTTTCCCATCATCCTGTATGCCACAACCTTCAGGAAATGAGATAAACAGGTAGTTGACAAATGCAGCCCAGCAGCCCAGGTTGTGTGGGGGCCCCTGGGGATTCCAGAAGCCCTGTACCACCCCAGTTCTGATGGATCCTGAGCTCTGGCCTGCTGGCCACAGAAGTGCTTCCCTAGAGGCAGAGCTGACAAGCATCTTATCTGGCCACTGGTACTTCCTGTTCTAATGTTCTCTGAGTTCCAGAATCTACTGCCTTAAGGTGGCTATGTAGGGGCTTCAAGGAATTTCACGGCTGAGCAAGGACAAGGTAGAGCCACCAGGGGGCAGGCACACACACAAGTGTTATAGGATGATGCTTTTTGACAGGCCAGCATGCAGAGAAGTCTCTCACAACATGAGATGGTCCTGAGGCTGTCACACAGCTTTACAGCATGTGCAAAGCAGGCAGGCTGTACATGGCTGAGAGTCTGCTTATTTGGATTATTAAGCATATTAAAACAATTGGATGTGTAAACATTTGAATTTGGTGCTCGTGAGCTTTTGAGCTAGTAAGTCTCAGACTTTTTGGCTCATTCATATAACATGCCTGTCAGGCCAAATAAAAGCCATGACATACAACTTCCTGACTAGTAAAATTTATACTAAATGGTTAAATCATTTAACCTAACAACTTGTTGGTAATTTTGGATTCTTTTGCACCTTAATCACTTCATTTTCCCATGTCTGAAAAGTCAACCACCTACTAGTGTTTACTGCACTTCCCCTTGACACCTTGACATTGAACTAAGCCCTAGAGAAGATGCATGGGAAGCACCTGAGATACTTGATAAAACATCTGCCCTACCAAGCCTATATTCCTGTGGTGTAAAAATCAGTAATCTGCAATGTTTCAAAATGCTCTCCAGATGATGGGGCAGCCAGGCTGGGGGCCAAGATTCTGGAAGCTTTCATGGGGAACTGCAAGGTGTGATCTCTGCTTTCAAGAAATTACCTCATCATGTCATTGAAACAAGACATGCACTTCAGGAACAAAAGGGAGAGAGAAGTTCAGGTAACAGAAATCATAAATGAAGTCCAAGGACAGGCAAGCACTGTGTCTGCGAGGCAAAGAAGAAAGTGCCATGAGTTCCATCAAAGGTGTGCATTGAGGGGTAATGAGGAATTAAGGTTGCATGAGTAGCATGGGCTGGAGTCAGGTATTATTTCAGATACCTACATAAATATATATCTAAATCTCTCTGAATAAACTATACTATGCAGTGTTATATGCAGGTATCAACAAATAAGACATTTTAGCAACAGATAAATAATAATATCTTATATTGGCAGAGTAATCAATTATTTTTTAATTACTTTTAACATTTCATCTCTTCAAACCCTGTGAGATTTATAATCTAATATTACTGATGAAGCAGTCATTGACTTGCTTGAAAAAGGGAAGGAAATGAACACTTGTGAAACTCTTAATGAGAATGTGGTCAAGTACTTTCAGAAAATTATTTTATTTAATTATATCTAATTTCAACAGCTTTGAGACAGGTGAGACTGTTCATTTCTAGTTGACGATGCAGAGTCTCAGGTGGCTAAGTAACTTGTCAGCAGCCACATAATTTTGAGGAAGTAAGAAATTACAGATATCGACTCAGTTCTTCTTGCTCCATATCTAATGTTGTTTTCACTGCAATGAAACTGAGCACATTCAGAAATTGTATAAACTGTTTTGGATACAATAACACCAGGTACTAACAGTCTGGTACTGGCATAAGAACAACACATAGACTGATGGGACAGAATAGAGAGCCCAGAAATAAACCCAAGTCTCTATGGCCAATTAATATTTGACAAAGGGGCAACAGCATAAAATGGAGTAAAAATAGCCTCTTCAACAAGTGGTGATGGGAAATCTGGACAGCTACACACAAGAAAATGAAACTCGATCACCAACTTACACCATACACAAACACAAATTCAAGGTGGATAAAAGACTTAAATATAAATCATGACACCATAAAAGTCCTAGAGGAGAACATAGGCAGGAAAATCTCAGATATTCTATGCAGCAATTTTTTCACCAATAAGTCCCCTAGAGCAAGAGACATAAAGGAAAGAATAAAGACATAGGGTCTCATCAAAATAAGAAGCTTCTGCATGACTATGGAAAACAGCATTAACATGAGGAGGGAACTAACCATATGGAAAAACATATTTGCAGATGATACCTCAGACAAGGGTTTGATCTCCAAACAACCCAATTAAAAAATGGGAAAAGGACTTGAACAGACACTTTCCCAAGGAGGACATACCAGGGCCCAAAGATATATGAAAGGATGCTCAGCATCACTAGAGAGGTGCAAATTAAAACCACAGTGAGATACAACTTCACACTGATTGGCCATCATAAACACATCAACAAACAACAAGTGTTGGAGAGATTGTAGAGAAAAGGGAACCCTAGTGCACTGTTGGTGGGAATGCAGACTGGTGCAGCCACTGTGGAAAACAGTATGGAATTTCCTCAGAACACTAAAAATGGAACTTCCTTTGACCCAGCAATACCACTGTTGGGATTATAGCCTAAGGCTCCTGAAACAACAATTCAAAAGAACTTATGCACCCCAATGTTCATAGCAGCCCAATTCATGATAGTCAAGTGCTGGAAGCAGCCTAAGTGCCCTAAGTAAATGAGTGGATCAAAAAACTGTGGTACATTTACGCAATGGAATACCACGCAGCAGAAAGAAAGAAGGAACTCCTATCCTTCATGACAGCATAGATAGAACTGGAGGGCATCATGCTAAGTGAAATAAGCCAGCTGGTGAAAGACAAATACCATATGATCTCACCCATAAGTGGACCCTAACCATCAAAACAAATAAGCAAGCAAAATATAACCAGAGATATTAAAGTAAAGAACAAACTGACAAGAACCAGAGGGGAAGTAGAAGGGGATAATGGAGGGAAAAAGGGGAAGGGTAGTCAAGGAACATGTATGAAGGACACACGGACAAAGCCAAAAAGGGTGGGTTAAAGATGGAGACAATTATACTTGAACAGCAATTAAAAAAAGATATTCCCTTTCTTTTTGGATTTTGACAGTTTAATTATGATGTGTCTAGGATAATTCTCTTTGAGTTTATCCTACTTGGAGTTTGCTGGGATTCCTTGGTGTGCAGCTTAATGTTTTTAATCAAATTTTGGAAATTTTCAGCCAATATTTCATCAGGTCTTCTTTGTGCCTCTGTTTTTGTCTCTCTTTATGGGACTTCCATTATTTATATGTTGTTATGCTAATGATGTCCCATGGGCCTTTGAGACTCTTCATCTTTTTTTCATGTTCCTCCAACCAGACTCTCTCATTTGATCTTCCAGTTAGGTCATTCTTCTGCTTGCTCAATTTTGCTGTTGAATCCCTTTAGGGCATTTTTCATTTCAGTTATTGTACTTTTGAACCCCAGAATTTCTACTTAATTCTAGTTTTTATAATTGCTATCTCTTTTTGATGTTATATTTGTTTGAGGCATTTTTCTCTTTATTTTTTTAGACATAGTTTCTTTTCATTCTTTGGACATATTAGAACTTCTGCTTTAAAGTGTTTGCCTAATATATCCATTGTATGGGCAGCCTTAGAGATAGGTTTTATTAACTGCTTCCTCCTCTACGCCCCCTCCACATCCCATGTTTGGCCATGATTTATTTATTCTTTTTGTATCTCATTATATTTTATTGAAAACAAAATATTTTAAATGACACAATTTGGTAATGTGGGGAAATCCCTCCATGTAGCTGCTGCCCCCCCCAAAACACACACATCTTCAGGCCATCCCTACACTTTTGTCCATGTCCATGGGTCATGCATGTATGTTCTTTGGTTGTTATAGTCCCTATGCTGCACTTTACATCCCTATGGCTACTCTGCAACTACCAATTAGTACTTCTTAATCCATTCACCTTTTTCACCCATACCCCAAACCCCTCCTATCTGGCAACCATCAAAATGTTCTCTGTATCTATGATTCTGTTTCTGTTCTGCCTGTTTGCTTTTTTCATTTTTTAGATTCAATTATTGGTATATATACATGTATGGCCATGTTATTGTTCATATTTTTTATCTTCTTCTTAAAGAAGATGCTTTAACATTTCATATAATAATGGTTTGGTGGTGATTAACTTCTTTAGCTTTTTCTTGTCTGGGAAGCTCTTTATCTATCCTTTGATTCTAAATGATAGCTTTGCTGAGTAGAGTAATCTTGGATGTAGGTCCTTGCTTTTCATCAGCTTGAATGTTTCTTGACAATCCTTTCTGGCCTGCAAAGTGTCTTTTGACAAATCGGCTGAAAGTCTTATGGAAGCCCACTTGTAGGTAACTAACTGCTTTTCTCTTGCTGATTTTAAAATTCTCTGTCTTTAACCTTTGGCATTTTAATTGTCATAGTGTGGGCCTCTTTGGATTCATCTTGTTTGGGATTTTTTATGCTTCCCAGACTTGTATGTTTATTTCCTTCACTTCAAGCTGGGGAAATTTTGTCTTTATTTTTCCAAACAGGTTTTCAATTTCTTGCTTTTTCTCTTCTTCTGGCACCCCCATGATGTGAGTGTTGGTATGCCTGAAGTTGTCACAAAGGCTCCTTACATGACCCTAATATTTTGGATTCTTTTTTCTTCCTGCTGTTCTGATTGGTTGTTTTTGCTTCCTTATATTCAAAAACACTTATTTAATCCTTGGTTTCATCCACTCTCCTGTTGATTCCTGGCAATTTGTTCCTTATTTCAATTAGTGTATCCTTTGTTCCTCACTGGATCTTTTTTATGCTGTTGGGGTCCTCACTAAATTCCCTGAGCCCCCATATAACCAGTTTTTCAACTCTGCATCTAATAGATTGGTCATCTCCATTTTGTTTAGTTCCTTTTCTGGAGCTTTTCTTTTTTGTTCTTTCATTTGGGTCATGTTTCTTTGTCTCCTCATTATGGCAGCCTCTGTATTTGTTTCAATGTATTAGGTAGAGCTGCTATGTCTCTCAGGGTTGGTAGAGTGGCCTAACGTAGTAGGTACCCTGTAGGGTCCAGAGTAACAGCCTTCTGTATTACTCAAGCTGGGTACTCAAGGTGTATCCACGGTGTGGGCTATGTACACCCTCCTCTTCTAGTTGAGCTTTGATTGCTGTTGGTATGTCCAAGGTCAGCCACCACCTGTGTTCTGTCGGCGGGTCACACAGTATTTGTTACAAAGTGATCTGAAGATGGCTGCTACTCATACTGGACTTGGAGGTTCCCAGGTGAGGCCAAACTGTGAACCAAGGCCAGGTACTCCTAGTGCCAGGCCTGGGGCAACTTAGTGAGAGCTATGGGGTTTACTGAAGGTAAATGGTGCGTGTTTGAGAGTGTTTAGGAAAATCTGAAGCATTGATCAAGACAAGCCATTCATATGGAAAAGCCACTGGAAACAGCTCAGGTGGGCCCAAAAGTTGGGTGGGACAGGGCCTCAAGGAATCACCAAGGTGGGACCAACAATGTGAACCAGGTTGATGGATTCTCCCATATGATATCCACTGCTGGCTCAGACAAGGAACAATGGCCTCTGCCTGCATTTCTGCCTGGGAGAAAGCTGCCCCCTCCAGCTCTCACCCTCATGCCACATATTTCAGTTCTCCCCATATGTCTCTGATGCCTTTCAATCTGCTCTCCCTGTGATGGAGCTCAGAAGGAGTGAGTCCTAGTAAGTCTGTATATGGTCCCTTTAAGAGGAACTACCAGAGAGCCCAGCAGTTTCTGTCTTCCACAGCCTCAATCCCTGCTGGCTTTTACAGCCAGAAGTTATGGCAACATCTGTTCCTGGCACTGGAACTCTGGGGCTGGGGGGCTTGATATGGGGCTGGGACCCCTTGTTCCTGAGATATCCCTCCTGATTTTTATCTGCTTCACATGGGTGTGGGACCAGCCCATTCTGCCTCTCTGCCCCTTCTGCTAATCACAGTGTAGTTTGTTCTTTAATTCCATAGTTGTGGGACATCCATTCAGCTGGATTTCTGACTCTTCTGAATGATGGTCATTCTATAATTTAGTTGTAATTTTGATGTGGTTGTGCAAGGAGGTGAGCCAAGTTTACCTATGCTGCCATCGTGACCATAAATGGGATCAAAGCTATTTTTAAGGTGCCCAGGTCCTAGACTATCCCTCCCCTCATCTTCCACTCCATCTGCTGCCACTCCTCCCCTAGCCCACTGTCCTGCAGCCACACTGGCCATATTGCTACTCCCAGAACTCACCAAGCTGCTCCTCCTTTAGGATCTTTACACAGTTATTCTCAGATATCTGCTTGACCAAATGCCTTCTAATTTTCCAGTCCTTTGCTTAATTCAGCCTTATTGCCTAATTAATAATTCTAACCTCTGGTATTCCTAAGCCCTTGTCCTTACTGTTTTCCTTTCATAATTATCACCTACTAACATGTAGTTATTGCATTTATTACTGCCTCTTCCTGCTAGAATGAGCAGTACCAGCTACTTTCTCAAAGACCAGAACCAGTCATCAGTGGGATTGTGTAGTTGAAGATATTAAAGCTTCAGCAGAACTAGTACCAAACAGCCATATTCTGGCTCTGTTTTGACATTAGTGCCCACATCTCCATGGATTGGATGTGAGGTGTGAGCATCACACCTCCAAAGAGCATCAAGGACAACTTTAAGGTTTCTGTGTCAGCAGAATTTAGCTTCAGGCTCAGTTGATCCCAAATTATAGACATTGAACCTTCTTCTTCAGAGAGATTAGAACAATGACAAGCATCCTTATTGCTAGCCATCAGGGAGAAGAGCCCCAAGGAGAAAGCAGTAGACACATTAACCAACTTAACTAATTAACCAACTTAACCAACTTAAGCAGGGACAAAGAAAGGCTGAGTAAAAATGGAATAACTCATGTAATACTTCTTATTGGCACATTAAATTACAATAAAAATGTGTACACTATAAAGGCACTTTATTAGGAGTATTTAACCACAATTACTTTCTATTATCAGCAAAAAAAATATTTATTAAAATTTCCCTGACCACAAACTTCAACACACACACATATATATACACACACACACGCACAGTAGTGCACAAGTTATAATGATTTTTTAAAAAGTTCCACATATTACAGAAATTTCAAAATGTCTTTTAAAGTCCTTTATGAGAAAGTCTATAAAGGTGGGGATAAATGGTGATGGATGGAGACATGACTTAGGGGGATGAACACACAATAAAGTGTACAGCAGATGTGTTGTAGAACTGTGTACCTGAAACCTGTATAATTATGTTTAAAAAGGGAAAAAAACCTTCATTGAAACCAAAAAAAAATCAAATGTAATTAAAAAAGAAAATCTATTAAAATTATTTACATGGATTTTATTGTTACGGTAAACATCCCTGGCAACTGAATAATATTCTGTTTTGATTTCTTAATCATACATATTAAACAAAGCTCCGCAAAACCACTAAATTCTAACTCCCAAAGGCAGGAGAACTGAGAACCTTTAGTGCAAGAGCCATCGTCTAGGGATTACAATACTTTGCCTGGAGCACTGAAGAGCTCTGAGGCATTGGCATTAAGAAGCCAGCTTTCTGTGATTGCAGTCCCCTCCCACTCAGGCTGGGGTCCTTTGTGGTAACAGGATGGCTCAGAGGTCTCCAAGAACCCAGCCCATCACACCACTATGGCCAGGTAGCCCCTTTGGTGGGTTCCTGATGAAGATCATTTACTCTTGTCACCATGGAGATAACGGATGCACTAGCAGGACACCCTCTGCTCCCCCAGGTATGAAGTGAGTGCCAAGGAAACCAAAGTTCTAGCATGATACTGTGATCACTGGATGGTGAGAACAGCAAGGCTATGGGTATCACAGCCTCAACCATGGCTCACCTCTAATGTTGGGAACCACCTACCTGGTTGCAGGAGCTGCAGCCCCCCATGGCTAAGGCTGAGTGAATGACCTTTGGACTGTGAGCCACTAAGGAGACAAAGCTTATCTCCCTGGCAGGAGCACTGTATCTGCTTCATCCATAATTTGCCCCCAATGCTTGATTGGTTAGCCACTGACGGTAAGATTCCCTCAAGGGAGGGGCCACCTAAGACAGGCACGATCACGTGGGAGGCCCTCAAGGAAGGACTTAGGGGACTACAGCAAAAGGGGGTGATGGACCCTCACCCCTTGGCTATCCTGACATAGCCTGAGTCCTTATTCTGTCTGTGAGAAGTTTCTTAATCTCTTGGCTGCTTTGCTGACTCTGCCTGACTTAAGCCTGAGACAATGACAGAGGGCAGTGCAGGTCTGTGCTGGATAGGGTGGGCTCCCCAGGTGATCAGGCCTAAGAAAGAATATATGAAATCCTGTGAAACCTGCTTTGTTAGGAATGCTCTCAATTAAATGATAAGGGTCCAAGCAGGAAATGAGTTTGTTTCCCAAAGTTTTGTATCCCTTTAGCTGACAGACCCTGACTCAGAATAAGCCCTCAGATTTCTTTCTATGTTATCTATTGTTTGATCCTTACTGCCTGACAACGATTAATGAGCTTTACCTGTATTCTTTTGTAAAATGAACCTAATAAAAGCCATTGAGGAAAAGGCTCTTGGCCCTTCTTCTTTGAGAGATCGGCCACCTCTCCTCCCCAAGCAGATCATGTTTTGGTAGACTTACTCTCATCTGTGGTAGCCAGGTGGGGCCCTGCAGGTGGAACCCCTCCACATTCTGACATGTGGTCTCTAGGTTTTTTAAAGTGGTAAAAAGAGGCAGAATTGCCTTATGTTTTTTTCTAGGAGATTTTAACACTTTCCAGATCTGGCCTACAAAACAGAGGAGAGAGTTCAATCATAGGAGAAGTCAGAATTTTCTGACATAGATTTAAAGTGGGTAGACTTAAAATCAAATGGATATAAATAAAGTTGCTTTTCAATTAGGCTCTTAAGTCCTATTATGGATATCTATATATGGAGGAGAACATGATTTATAGAACATTATACTCTCATCAGAAGACAGGGGCATGGGTGCACTAACGAGGTGAGAAGGCTCACCTTGATATCCCAACTCTGACATCATATGACCAACCCTGCCTCCCTATTTGTAACAAACTGGACCTGCGGTGGCCACTGGACTCAAGACAAGACTTTATATAGGCTGGCTGTGACCTAGAGCAAAACCATAAGTGGGGATAATCAGAATGTAAAGAATAGAGAAAATACATAATGAAACACTGTGTCAAATGCTTCAGATTTATATGTAGATAAAGACATAGGTCCATGGATGCCCATAAAAACCCAATCTCTTAGGAAAAAGTTCAGGCATGTCTTTGCCAAAATGCGCTTGCCAACCTTAACACCTGAAGACTTGCCAATGTAGGGCTGCAGCTGAATTTGCTTTTATTGAAACATAACTTCTGTCTTTGCCCTATATTCCACTTTCTTTCTTTACCTTAGGGATGTTTGTTTCTTTCCAATACATGTATTTAGCAATTAAAATGAAATTGTACATATGTCTGTTTTTATGGGACCCACTTCTTATATGTTTATACTGGGGTTAAGTGATGCATTGGGTCACACGCTCCATGGATGCATATCCCTGTGAGTGGAGAGATCAATCAGCCATGGCAAAGTGGTTATGAAAAGCTAGCTTTCGAGAAATAACTTCCCTCTCCAATATTAATGATGCATAAATTATTCAACCCCCTTAGAAGAGGATTTTACAGAAAAGTATTCAAAGTCATTACAAATCATTTTTCTTTTTTGAAGAACAACTTCCTTTTGAAACCAACTGAAGGCAAAGTAGTTAATCAGTCAAATTTAGGACCAAAAAAGCTATTGCATCACTTAACACATATTATGTTCTCATTTTTGGATAAAGTTGGCTACCTTGAATGCCTACATGACACTGATGCCTAAGAACACAGCAACTGCTACTAGTTTTTAAAGAGTTTATTTATAACTCATCCACAAAATTTTTCCTCAGCATAAGGAAACATTTCTACAGGTATTTTAAAATGAAAGGGCCTAACTATTTTTTTATACTAAGTGAGATAAACCAGAAAATATGGAAACCTAAATGACCTGGTCAAATATCATGGGTACAATTTTAAGTAACAGCTTAAACAGGAACAATTATGCAAATCAAATGTATTTTCAGATTTTCCAAACAAGGATAAAAAAAACAAATTTTTAAAGTTGTTTATAATTGCTTAAGAAACATATTTACTTCACAAATCTAGAATAAATATTTCAAAAATGTATATGGAATCAAAAAAGATCCCAAATAGCCATAGCAATCTTGAGAAAGAAGAACAAAATTGGAGGGATCACAATACTGGATATCAAACTATACTACAAGGCCACTATAATCAAGACAGACTGGTACTGGCATAAGAACAGTCACATAGATCAATGGAACAGAACAGAGATCCCAGAAATAAACCCATGTTTCTATGGTCAATTAATATTTGACAAAGGGGGCACAAGCATACAATGGAATAAAAACAGTCTAATTATGAGAGAACTGGACTGGTACCTGCAAAAAAATGAAACTAGACTACCAACTTACACCATACACCAGGATAAACTCAAAATGAATAAAGGACTTAAATATAAGTCATGATACCATAAAAGTCAGCAGAAAACACAGGCAGTAAAATTTCAGACATCCCACATAGCAATATTTTTGCTGATATATCTCCTAGGGCAAGGAAAATACAGGAAAAATAAATAAATGGGACATCAAATTAAAAGGTTTCTGCATGGCTAAAGACACCATCATCAAAATGAAAAGGGAACCAACCATATGAGAGAACATATTTGCCAATGATACCTCAGAAAATAGTTTAATCTCCCAAAATATATAAAGAACTCATATGACTGAATGGTAGGAAGACAAACAACCCAATTAAAAAATGGGCAAAGGACCCAAATAGACACTTCTCCAAGGAGGACATCCAGGAGGCCCCTAGAAATATGAAAAAATGTTCAGCATCACTAGTCATCAGAGAGATGCAAATTAATACCACAATGAGATATCACCTCACACCTGTCAGAATGGCTATCATGGATAAATTGACAAACAACAAGTGCTGGTGAGGATGTGGGGAAAAGGGAACCTTAGTACAACTGTTGGTGGAAATGCAGACTAATGCAGCCACTGTGGAAAATAGTATACGATTTCCTCAAAGAACTAAAACTGGAACTGCCTTTTGACCCAGTGATTCCACTGCTGGGAATTTACTCTAAGAATCTCAAATCACCAATTTAAAAGAACTTAAGCCCCCTATATTCATAGCCATGCTATTTACAATAGCCAAGTGCTGGAAACAACCTGAGTACCTATCAGTGAATGAATTGATCAAAAAGCTGTGGTACATTTACACAATGGAATACTATGCAGCAGAAAGACAGAAGGGACTCCTACATTTTGTAACAGCATGGATAGAAATGAGGAATATTATGCTAAGTGAAATGCTATAAATCAGTCAGTGAAAGACAAATACTATATGATCTCACCTTTAAGAGGAATCTTATGAACAAAATAAACTAATGAGCAAAGTAGAACCAGAGGCATGGGAACATGGAACAGAATGACAGAGACCAGAAGGGAGGAGAGAGGAGAATTATGGTGGAAAGAAAGGGAAGTGACTAGTCAAAGAACATGTATGAATGACCCATGGACATGGACAACGGTGTGGGGATTGACTGTAGGAGTGTGAGGTGGGCTGGGCAGAGAAGGACAAAGGGGGGAAACTGGGACAAGTAATATAATAACAATAAAAATTAAAATAAAATAACCACATGAATGTTAATTGTCAATTATATCTCAATAAAGCTTAAAATTGAATAAAAAATCTTTACTTCTTATACTCTCTGTTCTAGAATATTCCATGGGTTGAAGATACATAGCATCCTTACATTATATTTACTTTGAAGACAGTAGGTACAAGAATTTTAGAAAGCTCAGTTAAAAACCCTCTTCAGTCATCCAGATGGATACCTCCCTTTCTGTCCTCTAAGGAGGAACCTTTCCATGGTTATTACTGCAGCTACTGCTAAGTATTTCCAATAGCATTGCTCTAAATAACATCTTTTGACAAAATGTAGGCCAGTAATTGGTCTTCTAAAATCTTAACTCCCTTGACATTTAAGTTTGCTCATTTCTTTCCAGTTTCATATAATTACTTTGTGTCTTACTACAGTAATCCCTGTTAAGCAATCTCTTGCATGTGGTTTAATGTGGAGATAATTTTTGTACTGTAATCAAAGGCGTATTCCTTCCTCATCTTGGGTCTTATCTTTTCCTTCAGGTGGGGTAAAACTGACTTGACTGCCTCTTCATGAATCAGTGATCACCACCCATCTGCTATTTTATATTTTGAGTTTTGGCCTATATTACATTAAACTATTGAACACAAAGTGCACTACAGAAATGTCAAATGTTTGGGTAAAGATTCTCAATCAATAGCACAGTTTCCTATAATTAAACAGTGATCTAGGCAGATGTGGAGATCAGGTAGACTTGGAGAGTGCACATATCTGCTGGAATTATGACATCTGTCTCAGAATCCACTTCTGTGGCGGAGACCTAATTTCTTTAGATTTTAGTGCTCCTCTCTAAATTACCTAAGCCAACTAAATCTTATTCCTGGAGGACCAGCCACTGCCACACAGTCCTAGAAGGCCACCAGATTTTCCTATATTATCACATCGAGTGTGATTTGGCAATTAAACCCTCCAGTCCATGGTGCTTTCCACTCGGAAGGGAAGAGGTATGGTGTTGGGACACATAAAAACTAGAATGTCTTTAATGTATCTCCTATAGCAGCAATTTTCAACCTCTTTTATCTCATGACACACATAAACTAATTACAAAAATTTTGCAGCACACCTAAAATCTCTATATATTTTTGATGATCTGACCAAAAAAAAGGTATAATTTCGATTCATTCACACCAGATGGCTATTGTGTTGATTGTTGTCATTTTTCTGTTTGACAAACTAAAGGAAAAGAGGTCAGTGCCCTTGACTAAACAGTCAGGTAATGCATGTTTTAAAAATTCTTGTGGCACGCTGGTTGAGAATCTCTGTCCTATAGCAATATGAAGCCCTTTTATTCCATTAGACCAATGGTTCTCAACCAGGAATGATTTCGCTCCGCAGGGCAACGTCTGGAGAAAAACTTTATTGTCACATCTAGGTTAAGGGTGCTACTGGCATCTTGAGAGTACAGGCCAGGGAGGCTGCTAACCACCCTACAATGGAATGTAGGATAGCACCCCACAGCTAAGGTCAATAGTGCCAAGGTTCAGAACCTTGCTTTACACATTTGTTCCTAATTCCAGTTTTGAAATTCTTGGAGTATCTTGAGTGTTTAAAAATTTTTAATTGTTTAAAAATTAATTATAATTTGTTTAAATTCAGGAGAAAATATAAGCATTATGGCCATTTGTCAGGGAGGGTAATCAAACCAAAGTTATCAAGGCAATAACATTTAACAAGTTTGAATTTCATGGATATTAATGTTTTATCCAGTTAAACAACTTATAATTTTATAGGATATATGTTGGTCAGCATTCAATGTGATTTGATCTATAAGCTAAATATCCAATAGTTCATTGTAAGTTCTATACATGAACAAACCGGGTGGTTGGAGTGAGCTCTCACACAGGACCACAGCCCAGCATCTGGGCTCTCCAGATGAGGGTACAGCTCCAGGACTATGACCTTTTATGTATTGCTAACACTCGTGGATCCCAGAGGATCCACTGTCATTATATTCAAGGTTTGGGATCTTTTTTATTCCTAGAAGGAAAGGCGGGGGAAAACATTGTATAAGGATTCAAGAGATTCTGGGAGATAATGCTTGAAGGTGTCCTTATCTCTAGATTTCTCCACAGCAGATGTAGCTAACAGTCTTCTTCTGAGCACATGTTGGTGGTTTTCCACAATGCTGTAGGCAGTCTTGTACCAGGAGTTACATCAGTCTGGTCTTG
Organism: Anoura caudifer; assembly: GCA_004027475.1. Taxonomy (NCBI): domain Eukaryota; kingdom Metazoa; phylum Chordata; class Mammalia; order Chiroptera; family Phyllostomidae; genus Anoura; species Anoura caudifer. The sequence continues at coordinate 133,329 of PVKU01003468.1, read as the reverse complement.
GACTACCAGGGGCCCAGTCCAGCCTGTGTGTCATAGTTAGATATTTCAAGTATTTTAGGGCCAGAAATCCAGGAAGGAAATTCATTTATTTTTATTTAAACCAATCGCTGCCCCTCCCAGTCTGAAATCTGTTTCAGAGTTGGCAAGCGAGTTTCATCACACGCACTCCTTTCAATCTATTGATAGAGCATTGTGTAGAGTAGTGGAGGGTTCCACACCCTGAGGGAAAGAGTTCGGAGGTCAATTAATGAAGTATTGTAATAAGATTAATGGCTGATAGATTTATTCTCTATAACTTCCATGAATAAGAACTTAACATACCACCCAGCCTTAGAATCTATAATGGTTTTCTTTAAATTATAATTATTATTTACGTAGATTCTTTTTCATTTTTTCATCCTTTAAATAAAACCATTTTCTCTCTTCAGTCTTCTACCTACATTTGCTCTCTTTGTGATCATATCCCATCTTATGGCTTTAAGTATGACCTAAAGGTTAATGACTTCCAAATTCTCTTCTCCAACCTAGAACTCTCCCCTAAAATTTAGACTTGTATATTCAACTGCTCACTCCACTTGTACGTCTCTTAGGCATCCCAATTGCAAAATTTTAAGAAGTGAACTTCTGGTTTTCCATAAGAAGCTGCTTCCTGCCCTAGCATGGTGGCCACGGGACAGTGAAGACGGTATCTGGGCAAATCATGGGGTGAGATGACTCACTGCTCCCTATCCTCAAATCTGGGCATGGACGAGATCGAAAAACCTTCTCACAATGTCTTGAAGGAAAACAGAAGGCAGCAGAGAGGAAGAGGCTGGCAGCAGCGAAGCACAGAGAAGACAGGACGGAAGCAGTGGTGCTAGTGAGAGACGAGACGTGGGGCAGGACTAGTCCCCGCTGCCCCAAGAGAATGCACCATGATGCAGCCACAGGTGCCAAGGCAATAAATGCTGGTATTAAACACTAAGCAGGACAAGACAGCTCAGGGGACAGAAGGCCTGGAGGACTGAAGTTGAACCAGATGCTCTTGCCAGGATGCCCACTGTCTGTAACCAAAGCCACGTGCAGCTGGAGGGAAGCCTTTCAGACAAAAGCCGAGTACTGTTAGAGAGTTTTAAATCTTCACTACAATCAAATGGGGGACGTTTTTTGATCTAACTATATATTATCCAAAAAAACATTTTAACCCTGTAGAAATTGAGCTATCAGTTTCTGTTTCTGTCATCAGCAGAAATGGTGGCTCATGACTAAGCTGGAAAAAAAAAAAAAAAGAAGAAAACTATGACTCTCTGACTAATTTGGGACTGAAAAATTCAAACTCACTACATATATAAAAAGAACATATAAATACACATGGCTGTTGGGTGAAAAAGCCAACTTATCTGTTACAGTTGGCCTTTAATGTTTTTACGTAAATTATAAATTAAAATATGTGTGATATTTAAAAAAAATGTTCAGCAGCCACAGCAGGGTGCAAGCAAGTCTCTGATGGACGTTTCAAGAAAAAAATAATAAAGCACGTTGCTGAGACCTGCATGACTGAGCGCTCTCTGCACCGCCAGACGTGTTTGCTGGCCTCCGTACATAGAGCCGTAGGTTTATTTCTGTTAGCAACACCTTACTGTCTTGCTCAAAGGCCATCATTAGTGAATTCAATATATCCTATAATCTAACAAGACACTAGAAATACTATAACCTTTCATGCCACAATGCTTTCCAAGCCATCAACAGTCTGCACAAGCAGTAATGACAGATACCCACACAAGCTGCTTTCTTTGTTACTGTCCCAGAGCAATTTTTCCAGCACACATATCAAGTGGAGAATATAGGTTGCTTAATGGCTATTGTAATGGAGTATTGTCATTTTCTCCACTGTTACCACCTTTAGACATTTGGAATGAAAATGACTATATTATGAAGGGACGGACAGCAAATCCACCTCCCTGAGGGTAAGTGGAATCAAAGCCCTTTCCTTTATAATCATCTATAAATATTTATGCTTTACTGTCCTTCAGTCTTTGCATTCTAAAAATGATACATATATTCTTATAATGTCTTTCATTATTCAAAGAAATAATTTAGACTTTGTGTTTACAATGTATAAATATTATTGGACATAAGCATCAGTTTTTCTGTTTTTAATTATTTTCAGCTTGTAATAAAAGAATGTAAATTTTCTAAAAACCAAATTAAGTGATATGTTAAGAACCTCAAAATAAGATTCTCAGGTCCTGGATATATACAAGACATAAATATTCCACTCAGATTCAAACTATCCATTTGATTTATGAACATGTTATTGGCTGAAAATATATTTGAGGGATAAAGAAGCTGAATGATTATCAGCAAAAGGATAGCGGGTTGCTTCAATTTAGGGGCTGGAAAGAGGTCGGTCAGCATTTTAAATTTACTCTGCAAATAGTTTATGAAACATAAATCTCACAAAATTTAATTTTCATGAAATACTGACCATAGGTAATCACCATTTTCCCTACTGGGACGAAGGAGCAAGCCCCTCAATTTACTCCACGCAAGGTCCGCAATACTATGAAGAAGAGAAATAGGTCCACATGACCATGCGGGCATTAGCATAAAACTATGATTTGCTGTAAAACAAATTAAACACAAGTCCCTAATCAATGAGGGGGCAATATATTTGTTAGGCAAATTGAGAGTAATTTTAGAATGCAAAACAGGATGATATTTGGTAATCTTTTATTCATATATCACTCATTTCTACAGTCTAAATCCAACCCTGTTTCCATGGAATGCAAAACTTTCAAATTCCATAATTCAACATGGACAACCATGGCAAACACTAATGAACCAGAGCAGCTCCTGTTCTGGTCCTGATGGCTCACTGGGTTTTTCAAATGACGAGGCTTAACCAGTGTGAAGGATTTCTCAAAGGTAAAACCGTAAATACAAATGTGCACGCTACCATGGGACCCTCCCTCTTTTGTCGTCAGGAAATTGGTTTCCTGATTATCTCAGAGGTAAACAGAATACATTAGGAGTGCGCCCAAGCATGCGGCATGTCACATTATGCAAAATAGGTGGAGTAGGCATGTCACCATGTTCCGAGGTAGCATGAAAACATCTGGAGTCAATGGAGCACATTTTCCAATAAACTAAAAAAAAAAAAAAAAAAAGCTGATTTAAAGAGAAAATAAGAGTGAAACAACTGTTAACATGTAGTTATGTTGTTTCAAATTATATAAAATCCAATGAAACCAGACTACCTTTGCAAGCGTGATGTCACAGTTTGCAGTTTGCCTCAGAGGGAAAGGAAGTACAGAAGTCTGTACTCCCAGAACAGAACAAGAAAATACCTTCAAAATATTCATGTAGGAAGGAGAGATAAAGACATCTCAATTAAAATCTGAGTGTAGGTCTAACAGGCTAACATAAGATAACATATACAAAAGATACATTTTTGTGATTTTAACTTCAAGAAATGGACAAATGAGCGTTTTTAAAAATATGACTTTATTAGAGCACAAAATAAAAGTAAGAACAACAACATCATTTCTTTGAAAGTGTTACCAATCCAGTCATAATATTCTCAGAATGGTTCGGATAATTTATCATCTTGACCTTCTCTGCGAGATAATCAATATGCTATTTCAATCCTAATCTTTCACTCTGAACTATAATTTTCTCCTAAGGAAATGAAAAGCATTTAACACAGTACTAAAGATCCTGGTGTCTCGGATAGCTAAACCCTCCCACTGACCTGTGACAATCATAGATAGCTGGGCAAGAGACCAAAATCTAGGCTTTATAAGCAAAAACACAATGCACGGGTAAAACTAATACTTAAATATTTAGTATCACACAGACTTCTGAATTTTAGTTTATTTCCCTAAGATCATTAACATTTAGGCCTACAGAAAACACCATAAGCTTTATAATTAAGCAAATGGCTGGAGAATTCAAGCTGACTTGCACTTTTACCTTAGTTACATATCCTGGGGCTTGAAACCATAGGTAACAGCATCCTTGCCCACTTCCTACTTGCAGACAGACAAATCCTTAAGAGTAGAATGGCTGACCACAATAAGTAAAGACTGAGGATACAGTTATTGATTTTAATGCATTACACTAAATATCAATACAGGAAAGAAATATAAGCTATTAAAAATTTTATAACAACCATAAAAAAACAGGGGCAATTATTTTTATAAGCAAGTCCCAGAGAAGGATGCCTGCCACATACTAGGTACATATATATGTTGGGTGGAATATGAAGGAAAGAATGAGGATGAAAACCTACCAAAGAGGTAGTTCAGTGATTCATATGCTCTTTCCCAGAACTGTGACATAGTCTGCAGGCCCACTGAAAAATGAAAGTGCAAGGCCCCTTGTTTAAAATTTATTAAAAATTTCAAAATGCTGACAACAGAACAATAAAGCATGTCCAGGGCATTCTGAGCTCTGTGAGCTGCACGGGCCATGCACCCACCAAGCTGGCCTGGCTCGTGCCCACAGCACTCCTTTCCCTCAGGCTCTGCACGCACACCAGGGCTTCACTGCCTCCTGCGCTCCTTTCTGGTGGGACCTGAAATCTCTCGCCCTCCCCTCTCGTCCCAGAAGAGTGTTATCATGTTATGTCTACTCCCACATCCCATTCATTTCTCACATTCTCCCATGTGCTGTCCCTCCACCTTGTACCCTTCACTTTCTAAATCCACTGGACACGTTCTATTACTAACTTATATTTATACACACTCATTTGTTCACCACACATTCATTCCTCTATTTAATGCATACTTAACAAGGGCTGCTCTAAACCAGATATTGTTAGACACCTACCTGGCAGTGTTTACCACAGTCAACAACATCTCTCTCTCTCTCACACACACGCGCACACACACACACAGCCTACTTCTCTTGGAGTGACTTCACCTTGACTTCTGTTAAGCACTGATCTCAGTTTCCTCCTTCCTGTCAGCTCCCAGCTCCTCCCTGACTTTCTCCACTGATTTTTCTCTACCCTAAATGTTGCTGCTGTCCTGAATTCTCAATCTAGGCCCGCTTCCTAGGTGGGCCCTGACAAGGCCACAATTCTGCTCAGCGCTCAAACGGTGATGATTTCTGAAGCTACACTTTACTCTGCACATCGACCTGCCTGCTGCATATTGTCACTAGGTGGCCCCCACGCATCCCAGACATAGCCTGTCCCCACTCTGAACTCATTACAGTTGACTCTTGAACAATGCAGGTAGATTAGGGGCTCTGACCCCCAACAAAGACTGTAACTTTTTTTCTGGTTCATTTGGTAAGGATAAGGTTGGTAATTCATTTATTTTATTTTTAATTGCATTTATTGGGGTGACATTGGTTCGCAAAATCATACAGGTTTCAAGCATACAACTCAATCTAACATCATCTGCACACTGCATCGTGCACCCATTGCTCCACGCAGTCACTTTTCCTGCCCATTTCCACCCCCTTGTCCACCTCCCCACCCCCTTTCCCTCTGGCATCAGCACACTGTTGTCTGTGTCTATGTGTTACATACATGTGTTTTTTGCCACCCCCTTCACCTTCTTTCATTCAGTCCCCCTCCCCCTCCCTCCTGACACCTGTCAGTCCATTCCCTGTATCCAGGCCTCTGTTTCTATTTTTTGTCAGTTTATTTTGTTCATTGGATTCCACATATGAGATCCTATGGCACTTGTCTTTCTCTGACTGGCTTATTTCACTTTGCATAATAATCTCCAGGTTCATTCTGGTTGTCAAAAAAGGTAAAATTTCCTTCTATTTTATGGCCATGTAGTATTACATTGTGTAAATGTACCACATTTTTTAATCCACTCATCTACTGATGGGCACTTGGGCTATTTCCAGATCTTGGCTGTTGTAAATAACGCTGCTGTGAACATACAGGTGCATGTATTGCTTCCAATTAGTGTTTCAGGATTCTTATGATGCAGTCCCAGAAGTGGGATTGCTGAGTCAAAAGGCAGTTCCATTTTTAATTTTTTGAGGAAACTCCACACTGGTTTCCACAGTGGCTGCACCAGTCTGCATCCTCACCAACACTTGCTATTTATTCATTTATTGATGATGGCCATTTTGACAGATGTGAGATGATAGCGGATTGCAGTTTTAATTTGCGTCTCTCTGATGATTTGTTGTGCATTTTTTCGTATCTTTACTGGCCATCCGTGTGTCCTCTTTGGAGAAGTGTCTATTCAGGTCCTTATCAAACTATGCTACTAGGCCACTGTAAGCAAAACAATCTGGTACTGACATAAGAACAGGCATATAGATCAATGGAACAGAACAGAGAGCCCAGAAATAAACCCATGCCTATATGGTCAATTAATATTTGACAAGGGATGCAAAAGCATGCAATGAGTACATACAGTCTCTTCAATAAATGGTGCTAGGAAAATAGGGCAGGTACATGCAAAACAATGAAACTAGACCACCAACTTGCACCACACACAAGAATAAACTGAAAATGGATAAAAGACTTAAATGTAAGTCACAAAACCATAAAAATCCTAGAAGAAAACATAGGCAGCAACACCTCTCCTGTAGGAATATTTTTGCCCGTATATCTCTTAGGGCAGGGGCAACAAAGGCAAAAATAAATAGATGAGACTACATCAAACTAAAAAGGTTCTGCACAGCAGAAGTAACCATCAACAAAACGAAAAGGGAACCTGGGTGAACATAGTTGCCAATGATACACCTGATAAGGGGTTAATTTCCAAAATATACAAAGAACTTAGATAACACCAGGAAGACAAACAATCCAATTTTTTTTTAAAAGACTATCATTTTGACTCCCCTAAAACTTAGCTGCAGGACCTTGGAGCCCCAAGTCCCCAGAGGTCAAGGCTGCTTTATGACGTGGTATAGGCTAACACGCACAGCCGGACCTCCACATCCACAGAGTCCCAACCTGGATCAAAAAGTTTACAAGTCGTTATTGAAAAAATATCTGCATGTATACGGACCTGCGTAGTTTAATCCTGTGCTGCTGAAGGGCCACGAGCACTTTGTTCTCTCCCCCATTTTCCTTCTCTACATCGTACATTTCAATCACCGCATGGATCGCACCTTAACGTGATTCTGTGTGCTTGTCTGTGACCCACGCTAACTGGGAAATGTCTCTTTGTCCCTAATACAGTATCTAGCAATTAGTAAATACTCAAATTTTGTTCAGATAAACAAAATCTCCTTGTCTAGGGTTCTTTTTGTAATTTTATCTCCTTGGCTGATTTCAAGCTTGAGTGTGCAACTGAATCTTATTATAATAAATTATCATGCTAATTTCCAATGAAATCAAGAATGCTAAATTGAAGAACACACTGAACTGGACACTGACAACATTTAATTCCCCGTGAAATATTGGGTCTGATTAATATTTAATTCATTATGCCATTTTATTCAGTTTATTAAATGCTTCAATTTGCTGAGTGACTTTTTCTTCACAGGCCAAAGAGCATTCGCACAGTAAATCCTTGAGGTATTAAATGCTAAATACTGAAATCACGATCAGGCTGCCTTTGTTTCAGCCAACCACATTCAGGAGCACAGAAAGCACAGTGTGTTTGAGGCTCATCAGAGATGAGTAAGTTCTGCACCTGTACTTTACAAATGACAGGACTGAGGCTCGGTGAAGCGACATGAGTCTCCAGACATGGATTCCTACTAATGGATGTTGTTTCCACGACAAGACAATCATCCTTGTGTCCAAACTGCATGGCAGGGGCTGCAGCAGTCTCCCCATGTGCACTCTCTCCTTCCATCTTGGTTCTGTTGCCCTACAATTTCAGAGGAGCATGCAGCCACCTGGAAGAAAGAGGACATGGCCCAGCCTCCTTTGCAGCCATGCAGAACCAAGTGTCTTAAGTTCTGATCCCTGAAATATAATCAGAATTATAATGTGCATCTTTTGGAACTGCTTTGAAAGGAAAGGACAAGAGCCCATATTTGGCTGCTCTTCGTTCCTACTGACTGGAATGCTGGTCCAGTGGCTGGATTTCAAACAGCCTTTGGACCATGAGGGAGAAGCTGTGAACTAAAGTTGACAGAGAAATATAATAGGAGTTTGGGCCCCTAACATCAAGTCACACAAGCCCTCCAGATTGCTCCAGATTCCTTTTACATGAGAGAAAAATTAATCCTATCTTGTTTAAGCCATAATTATTTTGGATTATCTGTGGTGATCAAATCTAATCTTGATGGGTATAACCCATATGCCTTATTTTTTTCCTCCATTTGTCTTCTTTTACTGGTAGAACTCACCTCCACTACTACCAATACTAAGACTACTTTATCTTCCTCAGGGCTCAGAGCAACTCCCTACCTGCCCCCTCCCACCCCACAGGTCTTATTGCCTCTCACTTAGAAAAGGAAGCTCATGCACAGATTGTACTTCAGCCCGATTCCCCTGCTTTCTGCGTCAACAGTTTGCAAAGTCCACTGATGTTGAGAACGAGCACCCTCAGATCCTGCAAAATTCTTATTCACTGAATCAGGATCTGATTATATTCAACATTCTACATTTATAAGGCAAAGGAGCAAAATGAAACATTGAGAAAGACTGTTGACTAAAACCCGAACAAAAAAAGATTCTTGTTAGCTCTACATTAACCAGAAAATTTCATTCACTGGAACCCTCCCTCTCCAGCCACCAAACCTTGCAGCTAAATGAAGACCCTATGTTTCCAAATTTCCCTGTAAGAATATGCACAGCAATCCACAGTTTATAGATGGAGAAGAGGAAATTGGAGAAAGTACAGCAGATTTCTAAAAGTCAAACCAGCAGTCAGTGAACATCTTATTTCCTTGATGCAAGGACGGTGGAAGAGTGAGCCTTGTTTTCCCAATATTGTAGCCTGGGACGACGGCCACAATTTAGAGAAATTTTTTTAAATCAATGGTCTGTAAATATAGAAAGCTGTTTCAAAGAATTCCATTACAGAACAACAATAACAAGAGACACACACTTAATAGAAGATCATCCATCACCATCCTGGGAAGACAAACTGGGGTCTGTAGTGTTTCTCCAAAGTGCCAGTCAGCTCTAACAGGAGGCAGAGCTTCCCTCAGGCCCGGGGAGCAAACCTGGACCCCAGCTGGGAGACCTTGGGGTGGAGGTGTGAGGAAAACAGATAGGTAGGTTCCATAAGAAATGCACTTACAGTTACTAACATTTATATTCCATGTTACAGTGCATGAGGCATTTTTTATGTACAGCATGTCATTTGACTTTTAAATTCAGCCCCAGAGTACCCATCCCTCCACAGGTCTCTTAGTAGCAGATGCTGATAAAAAGTGGCATGTTACTAGAAGCATGGGGTTGATGAACCTCAAGTGGGAATTGAGCTGTAATTCATCACGGCCCAATTTTGCTTCAGATTGTCAGTGGAGTTAATAGAGCAATAGCAACAGATCAATAGTAACATGGTAATTAGGCAAGCTTCCTTGCATTTTAGTTCTCATTCAGAAAACTCCTTCTGTACTTACCCTAAGTGCTCCTTTTCTCAGATTCATAGCATTTGTGTACATTTTCCTCTCCCTTTCCTAAGTTAGTTTGTCCCCTTACACTTGACTGTCTCCCTTCCCCAGGTTATCTGTCCCTGCTTCTCAGTTCTCATTTCTACAAGCATCTCCTAGGAAGCCTTCGCTGATTTCTACGCTCTGAACTAGTCACTACTGTGGTTCTAACTTGAACCTTTTCTAATATACCAACATACTCCTCACAGAAAAGGGTCCAGGGGTCTCTCTACAGGGAGACATTCACGTTGATAGAGCTGGGGGATTTGGCTGAAGGTAAGGTACTGGGAAAGGCAGATGTCAAGTATAGAGTCCTGGTTCCAGGCCTGTCTGCAACATCCTGAATATCTCCTTCACTCCCTGTGGCTTCGATGAGACTGTCCTTATGACGCACGCTTACATGAGAGCTGGCTAAAAATGTTCTCACCTGATTACCCAAACTTAGTGGGACAACTGAAAATTAAATATACATAGATCAAAGAGGCAGATAAAATGAGGCCGTCTCAAAACTGAGAATGGAATATGTAACTATATTTATAGGTATAAAATACACGTACACACACATATAATTACCTACCTGCCTACCTATCTGTGCTGCCCCAGTCCCAGCGTCGCCTCCCACACACAGTGCACGTACTTGATCAGTGTTCTGCACACAGTGCACACACTTGACCCATGTTCTACACACCTGTAAACTGAGAGCCACCTTATTCTAATAGAAGCTCACTGCTGCAAGTGCAACCTCTTATAGTAAATTATGCTCAAAGCCATTTATTTTTACAGACAACTATTCTTGTTTCACTTTTAAATGCTAAGACACTGCATTACCTAGTCATATTCATACGATGTACTTCCTTTTATTTTTTTCTGTAGAAGAGGACATTTCAGCAAAGGACCTTTAGAGCACCTGGTCCTTGGGCTAAATTCAACTTTACCTTTACATCCCACCCCTATAAATGGCCAAGCATTATCCTTCACTCTCTTCAGAGTCTAGGTGGTTTCATGAGAATTAGTCAGGTCTAATTTGGAGTTCACGTGCCTGAAAGTTTCAGGCAGGTCACAAAGCTAAAAGGAAAGTCAGCTCATCGGCAAGTACTCTGCGTACCAGCTTCAGCTGCTGGTATCAGGGCAAGATTAACGCGAACAGGACCTGGAAATGATACTGATGATACAACACATTCTTTTCACACGTACACTTGGATTAACAGAGTGAAAGGAGTCAAATGTGTGTGAGGGTGTCTGACAAACATTAGCATTCTCCCCCTGAGGCAAGGCTTTAATTGCAGAATCGGATTTCCCAGCTTGAATTCTTCCTCCTGCCTTGAACTCTAAGTGATCTTGGAGTAATGGTTATGAAGATTCATGGAAGAATAAAGAAGGGGCAATTTGTTCACAAGGCTGGAAATAAAATATATGGCTGTCAGTAGTAACACATTTGAATGTCTAGCCCATCTTCCTGCCTGAAAAGGAGGCTTCCTTGTTTGTTCTGGAAATTCTCAGAAAAATTAGGTAAGCAAAGGCACAGACAAAGGTTTCTGAATTGTGAACTCTGAACCTTTGCTCTATGCATTGGTAGGTTATTTAATCTGTTCAACTATAAAATGAGATGAAGAGCAATTACCTGCCTTGCAAGAGTGCTGAGAGAATTCACAAAGGAACACCAACTTCTGCTAGACTGTCAGATCCAAAGCTTTTTACAAGAACAGAACAATCATCTAATATTAATTTACTGAGGAACAAGGTGCTTTTCTGCGTGCCCACACATGTGGAGTTCAGCTGAAACTGGAAACACCATCAACATCCATAAGAAGCAGAAGTCATCCTCAAGGGCTATGGTGGATTTGGAAAGTCAACAGTTTTGTGTCTAATGACCTAAAGTCAAGGACAGTCATTTGGGTAAGATAAAAAACATTCAGGTAATGTTCAAAGCAAACCTTACTCTACATTTTCTGGGATTTCATCTGCTGTTTTGGCTAGTTTCAAAGTTTGCTCATTAATGTAAACATGAAATAAATATGTTATAATAGATACACTAAATGCAGCTGATGTAACTTAAAATGACCTTAGCTCTACAAAATCATGCATTTCACTGTGTCCCTTTCTACTTTGGTACAAAGAACACAAAGCCCTGGTTGTGCTCCCCTCTCTCACACACCCCTCCATTCCCTCTGCTCACATACCCCTTCTATTTCCTTCAGTATTTCACATACATGAACTTGAGGGGGCAACTATATTACTCCATTAGGTCCTTTATTGTGGTTTATTCCTGAATATATATTCTGATTTTAACTTTTCTGGTTAAATAAGATAATTTTAAAAACCATTTTTTCTTTTCTAACGATAAAATTTAGAAGCCACACAGATATTCTCAGTTATCAATACTGGGAGAGACTGCATTACAATTCAAGTTATACTACGCTAGTTTGATTTAGAAAGTAGTTTTTTCAAAAAATGTGATTAAGTTATTAGATGTACATTATTTTTAAGAGCATATTAATCAGTTTAGAAAATACTTGAAAATTAAATCTTAAGAATATAAGAACCGTCTGTGATATTAAATGCAAAATACATGGTTTGATAGATGCTCCTGTTCTTCTGTAAAGCCACACATATTACATTCTTGGAAAAACTGAATTAACTACACAGAACATACTGAAAGGCAATTAAAATTATTTACTATTTTATCATCAGTTGAGCTGGGTTATTTTAAAACTAAATTAATTTTTATGATCAAATGGTAGGTACTGATCTGGTAAGTATTTTAATGCCAAATCCTCGAGCAACTTTTTATAAAAGTTAAAGTCTAAAACTCTGTTTGCATAACATATATTTGTTTTAGAAATCTATATGTAAATTCTTATAAAAACCATCACTACAAATAGCTACTAGTCTAACTTCCTAAATAAAACCTATCTATTTAGGTATGTTATAGAAAACATAAACTACATACATTTAAACCTGGGCATTTATTGCTGAGAATTACTGGAGGAAAAGGAAGTCTCAGAAAGGTAGAGGTGAAGAAAGCGCCTGGAGCAGACACCCATCAACAGCCAGACTCAAGGGTCACTCCACGTCCAGAACTGTAGGAGCAAGGAAGCCCATCTTATTTTCAGTAATAAATGGCCTCAGGAATGTTGAAGGATTCATTTGTTGGAAAATTCTTAAATGGAATTCTACTCCAACCTTCTGCTGGTCTTCCAGGTCAGACTATTTTTCCTCTTTAATTCTATGAAGCAACAAAATCGTGTTTCAAAGCTCCTATAACCTGCATTTCCAATCCAGAAGAATTGGCATCTACACATAATCCTAGTCCTAGAGCAACAAACATTGTGTGAAACTTAAAATCTTGTGTCTTCATTCTAATTAGGATGAGTGGCCAGGCCATTCTTTTGGCAATAAGAGCAGAGATCTGTTTTCTCCAGTAGCTGTACCCATGAGTGTTTGGGGGAAAACCATGCTTTATCTCTGCATCAGTTTTGTGGAGATTCAATTTCTCAGGCTATTTAACTACTCCTCCCCTATACTCAGTGTGGGGGGGGAGGGGAGGGAGCTTCAGAGTAGCAGGAATTGAATTTCAAACATTTTGCTTCCATCTAGAACACAGTGGACATGTTGTTAGGGTTGCATTGATAACCGAAATGTAGTGAGAGACAAAAAGAAGAAAAGAATTTGCAATGAAAAGATGAATAAGTTCTGGAGATCTAATTCACAGCATTCTAATACTATATTGTTGACTACAGTCAACAATACTATATTATATACTTGGAATTGCTAAGAGACTGACTACATCTTAAATGTTCTCACTACAAAAAAGAGATAATTATGTGACATGATGAGTTGTTAGCTGTATCAAATTAACACCTTAAACATACACAGTCATATGTCAATTATGTCTCAGAAAATTTCTCTGCTTTGTTGTCTACTCTGAAATACAGCAAGGATTTTAAAAGAAATTTCTTTAGCCCTGACTGATGTGGCTCAGTTGGTTGAATGTGATCCTGCAAAGTGATAGGCTGCCAGTTCAATTCCCAGTCAGGGCACATGCCTGGGTTGTGCCTTCAGTCCCCAGTCCAGGTAGGTATGAGAGGCAACCGATTGATGTTTCTCTTTCACATCAATGTTCCTCTCTCTCTTTTCTCCCTCCTTTTCCCTCTCTTTAAAATTTCTTAAAATTACTTTTTAAAAAAGAAATTTCTTTATATCAAACATTTTAGCCATTAAAAAAGGACTGGCCTCACAATGATTGTTTCCACTTCCCTCCAACATTTTTATTAAGGCATCTGGACAGACACAAGGAATGTCATGATACGCGAAGCCATGCTGAAGTCCCAGTTCTGAAGCAACTCATGGGGTATATAGAGGTTGAGAAGAACTATTGAACATTCTTAAATGTGACCATAAAAGTGCCACTCTGTTAAGAGCTGTGAAGGAGAGGAATGTGAAGGGGTTATCATGTGTGGCTGATGTGGTAGGGGTGGGAAAGGTAGGGCTGATCTAGTCAAGAAGGTCAGGACAGGTTTTCCTGGAGAAGAGAAGCTTCAGCTGAGCTCTTCACTAGTGTGAAGAATGAAGGGAAGGATAGGCCTGGGGTAGAAGCAGAATACGCAAAGGTCCTGGAGCACCAGGAAGCATGCAAGCACCTGAAGGATGGTAAGGGCTGTGCCAGAAGAGAGAGTGAGGGCAGCCTGGTATGTTAATGACAACAGAGAGCAGAGGGGAAGTAGAGTTCACTGTGAATAACAGCTCCTGTCTACCAGGTATAGTTTTCATTCCAAGAACCATGGCAAGCCATTTACATTTACACTTTTCAATATTTTCCTGATTACAGAGAAATATTCATTCCTGTTCTTTTTTTTTTTAATCCTCACCTGAGGACATATTTTCATTGTTTCAGAGAGAAAGGAAGGGGAAGAGGAAGGGAGAGAGAAACATTGATTGGTTGCTTGCTGTACGTACCCAGATTGGGGATTGTATACACCCTTGATGGGAAATCAGACCCAAAGCCTTTTAGTTACGGGATCATGCTCCAATCAAGCAAGCCACACCAGCCAGGGCTTCATCCCTCGTCTTAAAGTAAACCGTAAATATTTTCAATATTTTATGACCCATTTCTACCTTAAATAAATTTTTTCCATAATTTCAATGTTTAATTAGAAAATTTCTATTTAATTACTTTAATTTTTATTTATTACTTAGTAAAGTACCTGCTTTTAAGTTATTTTTACTTTAAGTGAAAAAAATTTCCTACTTGTAATTATTTCATAAAACCAATACATAATTATTTGTAGTGTCAGAATTTCACAGAGAAAATCTTTTTCATAAAAGTGCTCTTTATTTTAAATATGCTGTAAAAAGATCTTATGTTCAGTCATATTCTCTTTGTGGGTTTCCACTTCAGTGCAAAAATTCTGTGAATTAAATTCACATATATGTTATCCTTAGACAAAGGATGGGAATACCTCAAACTATATTACATGGCAGACTGATGCTAGAAAGGCTTATCTCCAAGAACCCTGTCAATAAATAATTTTAAAGAGATCACCTTTGAGTGTCATAGTAGATTACGATCATTGCAATCATTAAGATTTGTGTAAGGCACCTGCCTTCCCACCACACTGCACATTACCCAAACTCCCTGTCAAATGTAAGCTCACTGCCAGTGCTGCTAAATTTAGGATAGAAATAATGATGCAAAAATGAGCAGACAGAAAAATGCCACCAGTGTGGTAAAACAGTGCTGAACAGAGCCTGGAAGGCAAAGGAAGAGGGACCTTGCACTTCACTGCAGGCACAGCATCAAATCTGGTGTGGACTCATAGAGCAGTGTGTCTGTGTGCTGTTAAAGCCTGCTCTCCACTTTACCCTGCTCTCCACCCACTCAGCTGACCTAACCGTTCATAAGCAGACAGAGTAGATTTTATGGTGTTGAGAAGGGGAAATGCTACTAACAACCCTTGTTCCTGGATTCTCTATCTTCCCAGGGACACTTGGGGACTGGACTGGCTGTATGGACTCACTCTGGCTTCTCTGAGCCACTTTCAAGGCCATTAAGAAAGGGTGAAACTGGAGTTTTCAGCAGCATTCAGTTAAAGGGTGTTTGAGCTGTAGGCACACATGGTCAAGACAAAGGTGTCTTCATCCATTTAAGGATTCAGGATTCATGATGCCTGGTATGGAGAAAAAGATCACAGACATTGTTTTCCCTAATATGTATGACCGTATTTCTCAACTTTTTAAATTTATAATTGATATGTAATATTATTTTAGTTTCGGGCTTACAGCATAATGATTAAACATTTATATACCATAATTTAGGAGGCACTGACCCCACTAAGTCTAGTACCCATCTGGTAGCACACAGTTATTATAGTATTATTGACCATGTCTCCTATGCTATATTAATACTTTATACCCCCATGACTGTTTTGTAACTGCCTATTTGTACCTCCTAATCCCTTCATCTCTCACACCCACCACCCCTTAGTCCCCTCCCATCTGACAACCACCAGTCTGTTCTCTGTATCCACATACTTGTTTCTGTTTTGTTCATTCATTTGCTTGTCTTTTGGATTCCACACAAAATTGAGATCATATGGTATTTGTCTTTCTCTGTCTGACTTATCTCACTTAGCATAATACCTTCTAGGTCCACCCATGTTGTAGAAAATAGCAAGATTTTATCCTTTTTATGGTTTAGTTTTATTTCATTGTGTGTGAAATATGTACATATGAAGTCTGTCTGGAAAAAGTCCAACCATTGTTAATATAATGAGAATGGTTTGCATGATATCCATGTAACCTGGTGGCCAAGGACAGTGGACTGGAATATACATGTGTGAACAATGATGACTTCACTGTACTAGTCAGTGGGGACAGCAGACACCATTAAGTGGCCTTGTGTACTGTGTGGCTCTCACATTCAAAATGACTGAGCTAGTAGAGCAACAAATCTCCACAAATTTTGCATTAAACTTGAACATTCTTCCATGGAAACTATTTAGCTATGGGCCACTGGTGATTGGCAGCTTCATTACCACAACACCCCTGCTCATTCATCATGTCTTTTGCAGTTTTTCTGAAAAGCATCAAATCATCCAGGTGACTCAGCCCCCTATAGCCCAGATTTCATGCCCTGTGACTTCTGGCTTTTCCCAAAACTAAATTCACCTTTGAAAGGGAAGAGATTTCAGACTTAGATGAGATTCAGGAAAATATGATGTGGCAGCTGATGGAGACTGGGAGAACTGTGTGAGGTCCAAAGATGCCTACTGTGAAGGGGACTGAGGCATCACTGTCCTGTGTGCAATGTTTCTTGCATCTTGTATCTTCTTCAATAAATGTCTCTCCTTTTCATATTACATTGCGGGATATACACACACATCACATCACCACTTCTTTATCCAATAGTCTATTGATGGGCACTTAGGTTGCTTCTATATTGTGGCTATTTTAAATAATGCTGCAGTAAACATAGAGGTACAAATGTTTTTTTGAATTAGTATTTTGAATTTCTTTGGATAAATACCCAAAGTGAAATTGCTGGGTCTATTTTTAATTTTTTTTAGGACTGTCCTGACTATTTTCCATAGTGGCTACACCAATTTATAATCCCACCGAGTGCATGAGTGTTTCCTTTTCTCCACAACCTCATCAACACTTGTTGTTTGCTGATTTATTGATGAATGCATTTCTTGTGAAGTCCCAAAGTGTCCCATGGATGGATTGCAGTGTTGATTATGCTAGCCCAGAGAGACTGGGCTACACGTCCCAGTGTGGGCATGCTCAGTAACATCCAGGGCCATCTTGGGGTCAGCTAAGATGCACCTGCCTGTCTTGTGGTATTGAAACGAAGTCAAAGCCTGGGGGATCCTCTTAAATAATTCTAACCAAGGACCACATAACCATCTAGAGATGTTCCAGAGCCAAACCTTAGATTGGGAAATGAATGCACAAATACACACACATACATGAACACACATGCACACTGGAATGCTGAACCACATTAGAGTGAAAGGTAAAAGGAAAAATGTGTTCCTGCAGACACTTATCAAGAAATGCTTCCGTTATTTTGAACCCAACAAAAGTTAATAAAAACTGTACAATAAAAAAATGACTACATACAATACCCACTTTGCTCAGTCTGTCCTACACAATTGTCAGCCCTCATGAACCACGCCCGCCCTCCACCCCGAAAGGTGTTGGGATGGCCGGCCACATGGACCAGGAATAGCTGGATGTTCCCATGTACAATAATGCAGGGCTGTAAATAAACACACAACAGCCTGTTTTAATTAAAAGTTTTGGTATTTTGTTTGTTGTGGATATTTTTACATTATTTTTGACTTTTGAAAACATTTCATTAAATTATTATTTATTTGATTACTAGGGTTTTTGGTGCTTCCCTCTGGCCTTGTGACATACACACCACACACACATCCACATGCACACACATCCAAACCACATCCACAAAGATTGGACTGGACAAGTCCTAACTTTTAGAGAGTGGGAGAGACTAGACACAGAGTGCTTTCTTTATGGCCCTCAGCATCCACTTGACCCTCCTGCTCATTTTGTAGCCCCTAGAAGGCATGGATCAAATGTCCAGGTGCACCCAAGATTAGCAATAAGCCTCAGGTACACCAAGGTTTATTTAGACCCCTGGGGGTTTGATCTGGCTCCAGTAACTTCACAGTCCATCAGGAAGCAAGAAATAAAGCAGCTATCACGTGCAATGTTTTGTTAACAAGTACACGTACACTGAGTGAGACTGACACAGTCTTTTACCTCCAAGAATCTTTTCAAGTAGAGTGAAAGTTTCATTAAAAAAGAGCCAGAATAATTTGATTTGGAAAACATGAGTTGTTTTAAATGACCAAATAAGGTCTCTGCTTTAACTTGAATACTTAGTAGTTTGTACTTGTCCATTTGGTCAGTAAACATTATCTAAGGAGATGATTGACTGTCCACATGTAGTATACCACTAAAATGTGTCAACAAACCCCTCAAATTCATTATATGACATAGAAGTGTTCTGTTTAATTTATTGAGATTATACTCTTCTCTAGGTAACGTGCTGGAACTAGGGTCAGACTCAAGACCAAATAAACAAAAGTTCCTGCATCTAAAAAAATTACATTCTAGAGCAGAGGACCACACAATAACAAAAAAAAAAAAAATCAGTAGCATAATTATATGACATATGTACCGGTTAAATAGTGTCCTCCCAAAATGTATGCAAATGTGACCTTATTTGGATATAAAGTCTTTGCAGATGCCCTCAAGTTAAAGTGAGGTCATATTGGATCAACTGGGCCCTAAATCCAATATGATCGCCATCCTTATACAAAGAGGGATATATGTACACAGAGATACACAGAGGGGAGATGGCCATGTGTAGACAGATATTGGAGGGATGTAGCCACAAGGCAAAGAACACCCAGGATTGCTGGTAACCACCAGAAGCTAAGAAAGTCATGGAATTATTCTTTCCTAGAACTTCAGAGTGAGCACTGCTCTAGTCTCCAAAACTGTGAGAGAATAATTTCTGTTGTGTAAGCCCTCATTTGTGCTACTTGTTACAGCAGTCCATGGAAATCAGTGCAGTATGTTAAAAGGGGATAAGTACAATAGTATGGGAAATACTTTGGTGAAAATTGGGAGTGATAAATGGGAGAGAGTTTTCACTGTTAAGTGATGTAGTCAAGGTAGGCTTCATTGGGAAGGTGAGATGAGCAAAGATTTGAAGGAGTTGGGAGAATGAGTAATGTAGCTATCCAGGCGAGAAGCCTTCCAGGCAGAAGTGGGAGAGAGCCCACCATCCCTTGGGAAGAGCAAGGAGGCTGGTGCCATAGGACTGAATGAGCCTGGGGTGGGAGGGGACAGGTGGTGCAGAGGTGACTGGGGATACCAGGTCGGCTGACTGCACCTTGCAGAGGCTAATTGTATTATTTTGAGCGGAGGACTGACATCTAATCTGGGTTCGAAAGGATGAGTCTAGAAGCTTTGCTGACTCTGGGGACAGGTGTAGAGGCTACTGCAGTGACCCATTCAGAGACAATGACGGCTTGGACCAGACAGGGAGAGATCTAAGTGGAAAATGTAGTTTAATCCTGAATATATTTCAAAGGTAGAATCACCAGGATGTGATGACAGACTAGATGTTGGCATGTGACAAAGAGAGAAATCAGAGACAACCTCAAGACATTAAGGGTTTTGGCCTGAGCAATCGGAAATATGAAAATGCCAGCAACTGAGAGGGGGTGGCTGTGGATGGAGAAAGCTGTTTTTTTGGGGAGGATAATTATGTTGGAAATCAGAGGTTTGATTTGGGGCCTCCTAAATTTTCAGACATCTAATAGATGTCCAAGTGGAGATATTAGGTGTGCAGATGGATACGTAAGTCTGTAGTTCAAGAGGAAGGAGTGAACTAGAACCTGAAAACTGAGTCGTCAGCCCATGAATGTAAATTAAAGCCATAAACTGGGTGGGATGAGACAGAACATGCAGACAGAGAAGGGAAGACAGACAGCCCCTGATCAGGGAGCATTCCCCTCAAAGAGGGAAGGAACAATGAGGGAAGTATCCTTCTCAGCATACTTCCTGCCCCATGCAGGAAGCATGCTGAGAAGGATGTCATCCATCCTGACAAGTGGTGCTGCTGGTCAGAGGGGTGGACACTGAGAAGTGGCCTGAAGTTACCATTGCATAGCTCACTAGTGCTTTCAGTATCTTTTGGTAAAACCATGCAGGTGAAATCCTAATCAAAGTGCATTTGAGAGAGAACAGAAAAAGAACTGGGTACAATGAGAACAGATACTTTCATAGGGTTTTGCTTTTAAAAAGTAAATTATTCATTATATCTTGCAACAAAATTCTTGAATATTTCAAATTGGTCAAATTGTTTATTAATAATTAATATATTTCTTTTAAATACCAACCTATAGTATAATGTAGGCACAGGGGCTATGCTCCAAGAACCCCCTATATAGACTGTTTCTTCCCTATGCAGTAAGTCCTCACAACATCTTGGATGGGTTCTTGGAAACTGCAAGCTTCAGTGAAACAACATATAATGAAACCAGTTTTACCACATCAGGTAAAATCTTATCAGGTTAATTGACAAGACCAGCGTTAAGTTCCTATGGCATAGAGCTGATCACAAAACATCACCAAGCAAAACATCACCTGTAAATAAAGACCCCAAATGCTTCTAACATTAAACACTGGCATAAATGTGAACTCTACGTGCAGTTAAGAAAGATTAAGAAAGACAAGGAAGATCATTCTTTTCCAACATGCTTATTTCAGTTCAGGATCATAGGTGGCTAGAGCCTCCATTGGCAGCTGAGGGCACCAGGCAGGACCCACCCTGAACAGGATACGCTTCCATCACAGGGCCACCCACACCCACTCAGACTGGGACAATGGAGACACACCAGCTCACCTCATGTGCACACGTTTGGGGGTGGGAAGGAACTGAAGAACCCAGAAAAAACTCACAAAACATGGGGAGAATGGGCAAAGTCCACACAGTGGCCCTGGCCCAGAATTGACTTTTCCCCCCTCAGTTGTTATAATGAAATGATAATGAATGAAACATATTGAGGATGAGCTGTACACACATACCTTTTCACTTACAAGAGTATGTGAATTCAGATACTGTGGAGCATCTGAATTGCCAGCATCACCACTCTGGGCTTTGGGGCCATTAGTAAGTAAAATCAGGGTCACTTGAGCACAAGCACTATAATACCTCAGTGGCTGTGAGTGACTAACAGGCAGGGAGTAGATACAGTGTGGACACTGGACAAAGACATGATTCATGTCCCAGGCTGAGGGAGTGGGTTGGTGTAAGATTTCACCACGCTACTTAGAAATGTGCATAATCTAGAACTCACGAACTGTTTATTTCTGAAATTTTGTACTTAGTATTTTCAGACCACCATTGACTGTGGGTAACATAAACCACAGAAAGTTAAACCATGGATAAGAGGGTACTACTGTACTATAATAATATGCTATATATAAATAACACATATTATATAATTACATAAATATATGGCATACAATTTTTAGTTAAAAATTATATAACTTATCAACCAAGATGGAGGCACAGGCAGATAGATACGCTTTGCCTCCTCACACAATCAAAAGAAGGACAAGTTTAAAAACAAAAAATAACAACTACCAGAAAATCAAACTGCATAGAAGTCCAACATCCAAGGAGTTAAAGAAGAAATATTCATCCAGACCAGTAGAAGGGGTAGAAACAGGCAGCCAGGACAGAGAGGACTCACAGCAAGGTGGCAGGTGGCAAAGTGGGCAGTCCCACATCTGTGTGTGGATAAACTTGGAGGAACAACTGGGGAATGAGACAAATCATACAACCCAGGATTCCAGTGCTGGGAAATAAAGCCTCAAAACCTCTGACCGAAAAAACCTGTGGGGGTTAAGGTGACAGGAGAAACTCCCAGCCTCACAGGAGAGTTCATTGGAGAGACCCACAGGGTCCTAAAACGTGCACAAAATCACCCAACTGGGAATCAGCACCAGAAGGGCCCAATCTGCTTGTAGGTAGTGGAGGAAATGACAGAAATCTGAACGAGAGAGCTGAACAAGCAGCATTGTTCCCTCTCTAGCCCCTCCCCCACATACAGCACCACAACGGAGCAACGTGGGTTGCTCCACCCTGGTGAATACTTAAGGCTCTGCCTCTTACTACATAACAGGTATGCCAAGACAAAGCATATGGCCCAAATGAAAGAACAGATCAAAGCTCTAGAAGAAATACAAGTAAGTGATGAGATAGACAACCTACCAGATGCAGAGTTCAAAACACCGGTAATCAGGATGATCACAGAAATGGCTGAATATGGTCACAAAATAAGAGAAAAATGAAGGCTATGAAAAGTGAAGTAAAGGAAAATGTACAGGGAACCAACAATGAAGGGAAGGAAACCAGGACTCGAATCAACAGTCTGGGGCAGAAGGAAGAAATAAACATTCAACTTGAAAAGAATGAGAATTCTTGTTTCTCAAGAAACAAGAATTCAGAAAAGTTGGGAAATGCATAGGAACCTCCAGGACAATTTTAAATGTTCCAACATCCAAGTCATAGGGGTGCCAGAAGGAGAAAAGGAAGGGCAAGAAATTGAAAACTTGTTTGAATACATAATGGAGAACTTCCCTAATCTGGCAGAGGAAATAGACTTCCAGGAAGTCCAGGAAGCTCAGAGAGTTCCAAAAAAGTTGGACCCAAGGAAGCACACACCAAGGTACATCATAATTACCTTATCCAAGATGAAATATATGGAGAGACTCTTAAAAGCATCAAGAGAAAAGGAGACAGTTACCTACCAAGGAGTTCCCATAACATTATCAGCTGATTTGTCAAAAGCAAGCTTACAAGCAAGAAGGGGCTGGAAAGAAGTATTCCAAGTCATGAAAGGCAAGGACCCACATCCAAGATTACTCTGTATAGCAAAGCTACCATTTAGAATGGAAGGGCAGATGAAGTGCTTTCCAGAAAAGATCAAGTTAAAGGAGTTCAGCATCACCAAGCCGTTATTATATAAAATATTAAAGGGACTTATCTAAGAAAAAGAAGAAGATCAAAAATACAAATAGTTAAATGACAAAAAACACCTCACAAGTATCAACTGAAGCTAAAAAACAAAAGCAGAAACAAAAACAAACGTAGCAAACAACTAGAACAGGAAAAGATTCACAGAAATAGAGATCACGTGAAGAGTTATCAGTGGGGATGGGGCAAAACAGAGGGGGAGGGGTAAGGTACAGGGAATAAGAAGCAAAATTGGTAGGTACAAAATAGACAGGGGAGGTTAAGAGTAGTATGGGAAATGGAGAAGCCAAAGAACTTGTATGTACGACCCATGCACATGAACTAAGGTGGGGGAATGATGGTGGCAGGGGCAGTAGAGGACGGAGGGGAATAAAGGGAAGAAAAAATGGGACAATTGTAACAGCATGATCAATAAAATATTAAAAGAAATTTAAAAAATTATAGACCTTTTAAAAACCAAACTTTTGAGGTATTCTAGTAGAAATAATACAGAGAGATTCTGAATACCCCATACTCAGTTTTCCTCAATTGTGATAACCTTGGAAAACTGTAGTACAATATCACAACCAGGATGTGGACTTTGATACAATCTAGTGATCGTGTTCAAATTTCCCTTATTGTATTCATACTTGTGTGTGTGTGTATTTCTACACAATTTTATCACCAACACAATCAACATACAAACCAATTCCATCACCACAAGAATCCCTCATGGGGGCTTTCCACAACCACACCCACCTGCTTTCCATCACCCCACCTCCCACCCGTAACTCTTTGAGCTGCTTACTAATCTAGTCTATGTGTGTATAATTTTGTCATTTCAAGAAGGTCATGGATTGGCTTCCCTCACTCAACACAATCTCTGAAGCTCCATCCAGGTTATGTGTATATCAGTAGTATATTCTTTTTTAATAGCTGAGTAGTACTCCATGGTATGAATACACTACAGTTGTTTAACCATTTATCTATCAAAGAACTTCTGGGTTGCTTCCAGTTTTGGGTTATTACAAATAAAGCTGCCATGAACATCCATGTCAGGTTTTGTGTGGACATACTTCTCATTGCTGTGGGACAAATGCCCAGGAGTACAATTGCTGGGTTGCATGATAATCGAATATTTAGTTTTACATGAAACTCCCAAACTGTTTTCCAACGTGGCTGTACCATTTTATATTCCCTCCAGCAATGTATGAGTTACCCCATTTTCTGCATTCATCGGCATTTCGTTGGTGTTATTATTTTTTGTTTTAGTCATTATGATAGGTGTGCAAAATGACATCTCATTGTTGTTTTAATGTGTGCCTAGTGCTTAATGCTGTTGAACTGTTTTCTCATATGCTTACATGTCATCTGCATTTGCTGTATTCTTCAGTGAGGTGGCTGTACCTGTCTTTTACCTGTGTTCTCATTGTTTGTGTTTTTTTTTACTGTGGAGTTTTAAAAGTTCTTTTTATATACTAATCTTTTGTTGATTATTTATTTGGTTTGCAAATATCTTCTACCAGTCTTTAGCTTGTCTTTTCATTCTTTTAACAGGGTCTTTTGCAAAATCTTTTTCATTTTGATGAGCTACAATTTATTAATTTTTCCCTTTATGGATCATGCTTTTGATAGCCAATCTAAGAATTCTTTGCTAAGTCCTAGGTCCTAAAAGTTTTTTTCTAAAAGTTTTATAGTTTTGCATTTTACATTTGAATCTGGAGTATGTATGTATATGTATCTGTGTGTGTATATGTTGTATACATATGTATATAAAGAATAGTCAAATGGTTCGAAAAATTATTATAAAACTACCCATTATTTTTTGGCATATGTCCTTCCAGTCTTGTATTTGTGTTCTGAAGTTTACATTCATAGATTTTAAAAGTTTACATACACATACATATAAAATACACGTATATGTCAACTTTTAAAACACAAAATTAAGGTTATCTCACCTGAATTTTTCAATCACAATCATAAACATTCTCCATGGTAACGCTCTGTAGCAACATCTTCAAACCCACCAGTATACCATCATACAACCATTCCACTCTACGTAAAGATCACCTATTATCAGTCATAGGTTGTTTCTAAGTTGCTGCCCTGTCATAGCAAGGCCTCCTCAGCTTCAGGGCTCTGCTGATTTCTGCCAGGGTCCTCTGGCTCATGAGCCTTCTCTTGGAGGTGGCAGCTTGCAGGACAGGCTGGATGTGCTGAAGAACAGACCCTGGTCCCCATCCTTCCTTGTCATATTGCCATCCTTGGACAGAGGGTTCTCGAAGCATCTTAAAATTTAAAGAATTCAAAACCCCATTGGTAAATAGCTAGGGAGAAAATATGGAGGACTGGGGGTATGGACCTGGTGGCAGATTTGAGAGCCACCCACCTGGAATGAGCTGCTTTTCTCTCCTCCCATGCATCATCCGTTCCTGAGAGGGGAGCGCAGTGTGTGGATGAGCCCGTGGACAGAGTCAGAAGGGGTGAGCATACATGTCCTTTATTTCTTTCAGGCTCCCTAAGTGTGATAGAGCCAAGGAGGTATTTTTTTTTTCTTCTGGGCCTTTTTCACTTGAATTGCTACAGACTTTTCTTTCCTAGCCCTGACCCCTCTCCAGTCCTGATGCTGCGGGGTTGAAGAGACAGCAGTGAGTTCAAGATCCCCAGCCTGACTTGGGCTCAGCTCTTGCCTCCTCTGTGTTCCTGTTTTCCAGCTGGCAAAAAATGCAACCAAACTCATGGGATCATCCTGACGATTAAATGAGGAAATATCTGGAAAGCACTCAGTGCTTTGGCATTTAGTAGGTCCTTCAGAATGGATCATCTTTTGATCCATTCTGCAGGGGGATTCCTCCCAGGGATCACAGTGTTCAACTTCCTGGGGGCAGGACATGTGAGGGAGTCCTGGAGGGCCAGGGGCCTTAAAGGAAGCATTTCCACTGTGCCTATGTAAGGGGACAATGTAAGGCTGTGATACCAAAATCTCCCACAAGGAGGCACTCACACCATGAGTCCATGTTCAGGTGGTTGTTTCTTAAATCTGTATTATTTATTCACTTATAACTGAAAGTTTGTAATTTTTTTCCTCATTTCTATTTTTAATAAAATATTTCAAGCATATAGGAAAATGTACAGATAATACCAAAATTTTCATAAACCTACCACCAAGCTCTTCTTTCCCTTTCTTTCTTCTTTCCTTTCTCGTTATTTTACTTTAAACTTTTTTTTATTATCTCCATTTCCCCACCCCCTGGCCTTTGGCAATCATCATCTTGTTTGTGGTATCTATGGGTCTGTGTCTGTTTTGGTTTGTTAATTCATTTATTTTGTTAGATTCCACATATAATTGAGATCATACAGTATTTGTATTTCTCTATCTGACTTACTTCACTTATCAAATTATCCTCTAGATCCATTCATGTTGTGGTAAAGAGCAATATTTCATTCTTTTTTATTGTTGAATTGTTGAACAATATCCAGTATGTATGTATGTATATCTATCTATAGATATCTCACAGCTTCTTTATTCATTTATTCATTCATCTATCAATGGACATCTAGGTTGCTTCCATATCTTGGCTAATTTATTTACTTTTTAAATTTATTTTTCAATTCCTGTTGACATAAAATATTAATTTCAGGTGTATGACATAGTGAGTAGGCTTCTTTCTGTTTTTATTTTGTCTCTTTGAGCCCCTTTAATAAACTTTCTGAATACATGTGATTGACATTATGTCCAACACTGGTCAAAACACCAAATGCTGGTGACTATGCGGAGACATAAGCTGATGGAGGGACTAGTGCAAGTTGTTAGAACTACTTGGAGGGCGTTTTGCTGTATCTAGGAAGAGAGGAGATGCGCAGATATGGACATGACCCAATGGTTCCACCTCTCGACCTAGAGAAATGTTCACAGCCAAGCACAAGGAGACGCGCAGGCACACGCACCACGGACAGTTATAGCAGCTCCACACTGGGAACAAACCTCAGCGCTACGGGCGGTGGCAGGGAATGCACACAACAGTGTTCAGGGTAATGAAAATGAATGGATTAAAGCTGTGCGTAGGAACATGAATGAATCCCACAAATGGCAAACAAGTTACAGAATGCACAGGGTCTTGTTATCTTTCTCTAGTACGTAAAGACACTTAAAACAATACTCTATTTATTCATGGATACACATTACTTCCATGGTAAAAGGCTTAGAGCGTGTAGAGGGCATCCATTAATCACCATCAGACCCAAAGGTGCCCCTGGGGAGATAAAGGGGATTCCTCTCATCCATACTGCTTTCTTTATTTCAAAAGAGATGAAAAAAAAAAAACTTGACAAAAACTTACATTTACTTACTAGGAGTGCTCATTACATGGATTTTTAAAAGATATCAATACGGATATTTTGCATGAACTAAGTAACAATTCTTCCCATTTCAAAGTATCTTGGAGTTGATGAGACTGTCCATGTGTGACCTCAGAGTAACCCTGAAGCGGTAATGAGAAATGCTGCCTCTGCTTGAGGAAAGCGAGCTCAGAGAGGCCAGGGTTCACTCAAGATCACATGGCCAGTAAGAAGTAAAGCCAGGATCAGACCCGGGTTCCAAATCTGGTATTCCTTCTTCCCATCATCCAAACTTTTAGACATTTTTATTTGTAATGAGCATTTCTGTGCCTTTTATTGCACAACTCTGAGAGCCTTTTGCCAATGATGGGTGCACTTTTCTTTTGGCACATTGAAAAGCCAATATAGGCTTTTTAAATAAAGCTGTTTTATGATATACTGATATAGTCGAGTGACTTGTTTGAGATGCCATAGTAAAGCAGTGTTGAAACCTACATGCCACCCAGGGACTCTTGATTCATTTATGATTCATTCTTTCCAGCCACTATCAACCTTCCAGTTTTTACATCTGAAAATCAAGTTTATAACTGCTTATCATCCAACTCTTATAAATATATTAATGTAATATTTTGTTACATGATAACTTAAAATGATAGCACCCTAAATTATTACCAGTACAGCAAATGCTAGGTAACTGTGGTTAACCCAGTAATTAATGTTTTAGTCTGGGAGATTCTGTAGCAGTGGGTAAGAACAGTGTTTAGCCAGCGAGTGTGGGTCTGGGTCAATAGCATTTTATGGCCAGTGTCCATTCTGAATAGCTACTGCCCATACCTCATGTGTCAATATTGGTGCTCTACCAGTTGTTAAATGTGTTAAAATCACCCTTCTTAAGATGCAACATTAAATGAAAAAGCAGAAATCGAATTACATTACACCATGATTAAATCATAGAGATATGTACACATATAAAAATATACATACTCACATATACAAATATAGTTAGGGATTTAGAATTACTGCTTATTTTCCCTCTACATCACACATTTTCCACAATCTTAAGCCAATTTTATAATCTGAGAATTCAGCATTGGGATATTTTCCAGTGCATCCATCCTGAGTCTGCTGCTGTAGAGCGCTCTCCTACAGCTCCCCCTTCCTTCTGTTCTCCCCCAGGGCACTGGCCACCTGCTGGGACAGGGAAGTGCCGTGATTGCTGAAAGAAGACAGATAATAGCTCCACTCTGTTTTCAGCGATAGGATCAAATGCATTGGACTGATTTCGTGTGTTTCTATTTTGCTAAAGGCACTTAGCAAAATTATACAGAGGTACGGAAAGGCCGTATGTTATCTGCCCCTTTTAATGAAATTCTGATCCTCTTAAACCCCCAGTTCAGTCACATCCTGTTTTCCCGATTGAGCTGGGACAGAAACCCACACACTCTTCAATGCTTAGTGCTGTCAGCTAAAGCACAGGTTCACTGAATACAGGCAAACCTTTCAGATCTCATAAGGCCCTGTCATGCTATATTTTATTTTTATCAACCTTTCTCACCATGAGAATTCTTCCTTCCGGTTCAGAGGAATGGAACTGGAACTTTAAGAGCTGGCCAGGGTTTCCTACTACAGACCCATGAGTGTTCAGGATGCGACTCTCGGCATTTTATCCCATCAACAGGCACCAGCGAGGGTTAACTTCCCTTCTTTTCTACTGGCCTGTTTGAAATGGCTCTTTTAAGGTGACTTACATGTTTGTACCTGTAGCTACTTTTTCATTTGAAATGATTAGTTTTTTAAAAAATTACAGACTCAAAATATAAGGGAAAGCAGTGAGGTTATCAATTGAAAAGAAGCAGCACCAAAACAATGGAATATTCACTACAGCTACAGAAAATCCAATCCAGCTCAGCCATATTAAATAACTTCCAGTGCATGAATCTGTCAATTAAATACATTATATGAGCAAGAGCTGTGCATATGGCATAATGACAGGTAATTTGAATTCTTTTCATGTGTTGTTTTTCCTGCAGAAGTATCTAGTAACATCCCCAGCACTCGGCTTTTTGATATTTTAATATTAGCTGTGCAAAACTCAAATCCATTTTGCACTATCATTGCAAAAGTGTATTAGTTATGAAATTGATTCCTGACACATTGTGTCGTGAGAAGGTTAATGGTTACTGATTTAGCCAGTGGTAGGATTTATGTTTAATAATGCATGAAACGATGGTCTTTTAATTTGTTCATTTTTCAAGAAGACTAAGCTTCTGCAAAATTATAGGAAAAATACATAAAATGATTGTATGGATTAACTCCTATTGCTTTTAAACATTTGAAAAGCATTTGCAACCTGAAGAGTAACCAAACAAATGAGTTCAGATATTTAACATTGGTGTAGTTCATGATGGGAAGCCATAGTTTAAAACTGAGTTTTCCTATGAGTATTAAATGTTCTGAGCTAAGAATGCTGTGTGCTTTTAAGTTGGTCTACAAAACACAGAACCATTTTTTCCTCCTGAATCTGGCTTGTCAGCACCACTGAGCAATGTGATAGCAAAGGCGGAGCTGGAGCAACACAGAAACCATGCACTGACCTCCAGCACTATCTGCCCCCTTCAACTCCTTTCAAACAGGTTAGCGTCTCTGAGGTGCCCATGCTGTTTTTTCTTCCAGTCACGTTGATATTCTCTGTACTCTTAAAACTTCTTGACTGAGCAACAGAGAATACAGGAGGGTATTACAGCTGCATCCTCCCATTTTTCCCCCACCAAATAAAACCCAGGGACTTGAAAGTGGTAAAGAGGCAGTATCCTCCCCTGATTCTTTTCAACCCAAGTGGAACACTTAAATAAAACCAAAAAGGAAGAAGGGGAGGAGAGAAGAAGGGAGTGGGAATAAATCATTGTGCATTTGAGGGCAGTTAGTTTAAAATGCTCAGTTAAATTCTCTCATGCAAAACTGGAAACGGGAGCTTTTAAACTACTGAGCTGTCTTGAGGCTGTTAGTAGGTTATGATAGTGACATGGCAATTGTCCTGTCCTGTCTAAGCAGACAGCTAGGCTTCAACTGGGAGAGCACCACCCAGGGCCCTGGAGGGTCCAGATCCACCAGAACTGCTGATTTGACCAAATCACACAACTTACAAAGACTTCCAGACTATTTAAATGTAAGGCATTATGGAGTTCATCTTGCACAACTCACAGTCTGTGTACATAAACTTGAAATTCACAGAGAGGGGATTTTCTCAAGGTCACACAAATGACCAATAATAACACTAGTTATTCTTACTGCTATTATAGGTGAACTTTGATAGAACTTAATAGTATAGTAAAGTACAACTTAATGAAGAAAGTCCTACCAGGTCCAACAATAAAGCTGCCCATTAGCCTTAAATGCCCCAAGGTTATAACCAAAAGGATGAAGAAAAGTAGATGAGTAATGTCTCATAACCTTCCAAATTTGTCTCAAATGTGTTCTTTGCTGGGAAGCCTCTAGCATATTACTGAGGCAGACAGACCCTAAGGGGTGGCCTCACCCCCACATTTCCCACCCCCTATCGTTTATGCCCTGAGTAATCCCTCCACTCTGAGTGCAGCTGGAACCTGCGACTGGCCCAGAACCAACAGAACATGGCTCAGGCAATGGCATGTCACTCTCAAGATTAGTTCATGTCATGTTAAGTCTCTACCTTAGACTGGAGCAAGACGTTCTCCTTGCTAATTTGAGGAAGCAAAGGGTCATGTTGAGCAAGCCCACATAGCAAGGAACTGCAGGTGATCAGCAGGCACTGCAGGGATCTCTAGGAACTGAAGGTGGCCTCTAGACAACGGCAAGCAAAAAGCTGGGACCCGCCGTCACATTGCCACAAGGAAGCAAATTCTGCCCGCAACCTAAGTGAGTCTGGAGGTGGGTCCTTCCCCACTTGAGCCTCCAATGAGGATGAGGCCAGCAGACACCTGGATTACACAGCCTCTGAGACGTTGAGCAGAGGAACAGGTAAGCTGTGTCCAACTCTTGACCCATGGAAACAGATAAAGTGTGTGGTAAACCATTAAGATTTGTGATGTGTTACATGGCAGTATAAAAAAAAGCTGATACATTTACTTTTTTTTGTAGCCCAATCTGTTTGCCTTTCGATCCCTCTCACTGGACCCCAAGCTAGTTTAAAGACAGGGACTGTCTTGATTGACTTCGGTTCTTTATTCCCCTGATGTTTGGCAGCCTTGCCTGACACACAGAAGATTGTAAGCATGTACTGAATTAATAATCTGGTGAATGAATGAACGACTATGGCACTTTGGCATTCCAGGGTATACATTAACTACTGTGATACATTGCTTTTCCCTCGAAGATCTCTTGGTTAATCAACAATCTGAAAAAACTGAAACTATTTCCTTTCTAAGTAAGTCATTTATCTTCACTAAAATGGAGCTGCTGCCCTATTTTTTGGTCATACTGTTTGATTGGATCCTTCTGGAATACTTTGTAGAATTCTCTATGGTTCTTACTAGCCTACATAATTTTGTGACATCATGTACTTCAATGAGCCAGTTACTTTTCTCCAGCTGATCATTTCAAATGCTAGGCACCAATTCCTGAGGCACCCCATTAACTCCTTTCTATGAAAAGAATTAGCACAAATTTCCTTCCTCTGAGCCAATTTAAATCCACATGAACACTTGATTTCTCATTCTGTCATTAGCAACATTAATCATATTCAGAATTTGATGATGAAAGTACTTTATACAAATTTTTCTATTTATCCATGCAACACCCAAGGTAGCTTTGCTATGTAAAATCCCCATTTCTTACATAAGAAAAAAATGTTTGGAGTTAACCTGTAAGTTACTTGTTCACTGAACAATTCATTAAGTATTCAAAATATAAGGAGCACTGCATTTAGAAAAAAATGAAAGGAACGAAGGCAGACATCTGTCTTGTCTAACTTTTAAATTATGTTCGCCATAGTTTTATCTATTGTTTTTCAGTGTTTTGCTACTATTTCCACACACAGAAACTGGGCATAAGCCTTTATCACCTTAAGCCTAGAAACGTACAACAGCCTTTGTCTTGGTCCAACTCAGGACACAGAGAACGTCCTGCTCAGCTCCATCTCACTGCTTCTGAGATCCTACGGTGACTTTCTTGTGCCTGTTGTTTAAGATACAAACATCTGGGCTTTGTTAAACACCCTTTTAGACACATCATTCACCCTTATTTCCTAGTCTAATATTCTCTGTTAATGATTTCATTGTTTAATAACCAGAAATTCTCTATAGCAGCCAGGATAACTAGCAATTGCCCCTTTAAGCAAAATTCCTTCTGTACTTGTTTTTTTGCTATCATCATCAATTTATTTATTTTTTTACAACTTTTTAAAATTGTTGTTCAAGTACAGTTTTCTGCCTTTCCCCCCAACCCTCCCGACCACCCAGCCCTCCCACCTCCCTCCCCCATTTCCACCCCGCCCTTGTTGTTATCCATATGTCCTTTACAATTCTTCCTGTAAACCCTTGCTTTTTTATATGCCAGCCCTTCGAGACAACATGCCCTCCTGGCTCATTTTTGACAACCCGTCTTTTCTTCCCTCCTTTAAAGGCAGATAACGATATTGACCTTGTGATTCACCTCACCCTACTCTGATTATGTCTTAATACTTTGCCCCTCAAACACCTGGACTTCATTAGTTTGCCTGCATTTGCCTGTATCAGCACAGGTCAGCATCCTACACCTGCAGCAGCAGCAGCAGTAGCAGTTAGGAACCTATAAGAAACACAAATTCCTGGGCTCCATCTCAAATACACTGACTGAGAAACACTAAGGGTGGGTCCCAGAAAATTGTTCTGACAAGCCTTCCACATGATTCCAATTCCCTTTGAAGTCTGAGAACCACTGATCGATATGTGTAAATATATAAGGAAACCTATGTATGTACATATATGCAGACAGTTTGCTAAATAGTATATCATAAAAAAAATAGGCCTTGGCTGTTGTGGCTTAGTTGGTTGGAGTGCCATCCCATAACCAAAGGGTTGTGGGTTCGATTCCCAGTCAGGGCACTGTCCTAGGTTGCAAGTTTGATCCCCAGTTCAGGCATGTGCTTGATCCCTGGTCTGGGTGTATACAAGAGAAAACTAATCAATGCTTCTCTCTCTCATCAATGTTTCTCTCTCTCTCTTCCTCCTTCCCCTCCCCTCTCTCCAAAAGCAATGAAAGAAAAAACATCCTCAGGTGAAGATAAAAAAAATTAGATCTTCATTTAGATTTTAAGCTGTTTCAGATGGCAGGAGGCATATGATAAAATATTAACTATACTATTATTATTTTTCTAATACCTACAGCTCCTAGAACAGTATTTGGAACACATGTTTGTCTAAATACCACTTGCCTCTTGACACCATCTTGGTTCAATAACGTGCAAGCACCTTTGACCAAAAGGATACAAAAGAAAGAAAATAAATGAAGCAAATTATTTTGATTAGGTATGTGTTTGCAGCGCTGATTAAGACTGAGAAGATCAAAATTCACTCTGCATATAAAGCTCTTCACCATGGCACTCCTATGTATTAATACTTCTATAACTGTCTTCCTCCCAAGCCTCCAGTCCTACACAGCTATGTGCACCTCCCCGACAGCATTTGCAGGTGGCAACTCCTACCTCAAATGTCCTGCTCGTTTCTTGCCTGCCTGGGTAGCTCCTCTGTGTCCTCCAGGGCCCACTTGCAGGACGCTTCTCTGATCCCCATTCCATCAAAGTAAGACACCCTTCCCTTTGCTCCTGAGTTCCCTCTATTTGCCTCTATGCTGGCACTGCCCACACCGTCTTATGAAAAGCACTTTCACCCGTCTGCCTGCCCCACTACACTGCACTGTAAGCACCTGACGGCTAGTTTCTCACAGTCGTATCCCAGGCTTGCATAGAACTGGTGCTCAACATTTGTTGACTGGGAAAAAATAATTGGGTAAGATTTAATACTATGTGTAATTATGCTTTCTATGCTTTCATTTCCTCAACAACCAAACACGAATGTATTTTATGCTAACAACAAATTTAGTTCAGAATTAAAATAAAATTCATCTTGCCCTGGCTGGTGTAGTTCAGTGGATGGAGCGTGGGCTGCGAACCAAAGGGTCACTGGTTCGATTCCCAGTCAGGGCACATGCCTGGGTTGCAGGCCAGGTCCCCAGTGGGGGCCATGCGAGAGGCAACTGCACATTGATGTTTCTCTCCTTCCCTTCCCCTCTCTCTAAAATAAATAAATAAAATGTTTTTAAAAAATAAAGTGAAATTCATCTCTGCTGGTTCTTGAAGGGACCGGGGGCATGCAAGGCTGTTTCTGTTCCCCTCCTGGTATCTGGTACACACCGACACTGCTGTCTTCAGCAGGTATGCCAGTAGTCCACAAGCACAATGCCAGACGTGGGATAAGCATGAACGTGGACTTCCCACGGGGAGGTCTGCACATGCTGCGTCCGGTGAGGAATGCCTCCTTCCCTGTGCCACACGCGAACTCCGTGAACGGGGTGCCAGTGATACGTCATCGTCCTCAGCAGAGGAAAAGGTCATGTTCTAGTGACTGGCGCTGCCTAGTCACCTAACAGGTCGTTGGCGCAGGCAGGGGTGAAAGAAAAAATAAACAAATATTCTTGGGTGCTTTCCTTCCAAGCCAGTAAGCCCTCATCCAATTATATAGGACAGAGAAACATTTGTTCTGAACAGCACCAAGCACTAGCTACACGGTTTCCTACAAGAAGGAAGCCATTGCAAAATTAGCTTACAGTATTTGGGGCTCATTCCTTTTCTCCTTCACTATCTCTGGCATGCTGTCAGACAGGACATGGTCCTGCAGAGGCCAATGTCACCGCCAAGCCATGTGTGCACTGGCCATGCGTTTCTGAGCAGTGCCAGAAAACACAGCAGTGCCCAGGACAGCCCAGCTGTCCCCACAAGAAGATTGCTTCCCCATTCCCTGGGCATCAGACTCTTCCAAGCTAATTCCTAGAAGTCTGAAGATTCTAAATTTAACATCTTCCCTCTTTTATTCCTGAGTGAGGATATACTCCTCCTTTAAGAAATTGCTTATTTGGATGAAATCAGGGAAGATTTTATGCATGTATGCATAAATAAATTAAATCACTCTGTTCTGATGGAGAAAAGTTAAAAGAGTATTTAAAATGACATCTGGTCAGCAGCCTCAGTACAGTTTCTCATCTGTGAAAACTCAGAGGACAAAAAAAAAACCCCTCTACACTGACAATCTGACTGCAAGATAACTCAACATTTCAATCGAATGTTTGGAAAAACAGTTGCTAATTAGAAGGCAGGTGATGCTTGATAGAAAGTCCAACCTGAGGAATGCTGCTGGCGGACTGAAGGCCGAGGAAGGGGAGGGGAGCCTCCCTCTGCCCCCACCCACCCGCTGTCCCAGAGACCCCAGGCCTGACACTGAAGAGCACAGGAATGAGGAAGTCGTAACACAAAGGGACTAGAGCTAAGTGTTGAAACCAACAAAAACAGACATGAGTCTAAATAACTGTTGCACGTGTTTGCAAAATGGAGCACATT
This sequence comes from Anoura caudifer, assembly GCA_004027475.1. NCBI lineage: Eukaryota > Metazoa > Chordata > Mammalia > Chiroptera > Phyllostomidae > Anoura > Anoura caudifer. Next base: position 97,345 of record PVKU01003468.1, on the reverse strand, counting down.
TTCCTGTATGGTATAAGAAAGTGTAATGATTGCCTAAATCTAAAACCAAAACGACCAAAAAGTGGAGTGAAAAGAATAAGAAAATAAAAGGGTGCAAAAACCTTTGTCTCAACTAGAACTAACTAAAAAGAGTAGAGTCAATAAAGATATGTGAATTTACATAAGAATTTGGTATGACAGCAAACACTTTAAATCAGTAGAGTGGGGAATGGATCATTTTACAAACTGTTTTAGAACCACTAGCCAATCATTTATTATAAATTAGAATTAGAGTTTTGTCTAATTGTGCCCCCAAATTAATCCCAAATACCTCAGAGATCAGAATATAGAGAATGTGATGTGCTAGAAGGAAACAGGAGTGGGATGCAGGGAAGAGCTTTCTGAGCATCATCCAGCACAACATCCAGGGAGGAAAGGATGTTAATGTGTGGTCACGGGCAGAGCTCACCTCTTTGTGCCCCCAGTGTTCCCATCTGCAAGCTGGGGCACAGTGAGAGCACCTCTCTCCTTAGGGTTGTCTCTGCATGAGTGCATGCATGTGCGCAGCCTACACGGGACAACCACGCAAGGCACCTAGCAGAATGGGGGAGGACTCAGATATTAGCAAAAAAGAGAGAGACAGGAAGAAATTAGCCATGGCCTAAGGGTCCACAACTGGAATTTGCCTTCATCAATTTGGTAAATGTTGTGAATCTTTTAAAAATTGTGTGGAGTATATATATTTATTAACATGGCTAGGTATCCTTTTTCAAAAAATTAAAATGACTCAGAGACTAATTATAATACTACTTTGGTGTTTTTTAATAATATTTTTCTATTCTATGTATTCCAAAATATTATTCATATACTTTTGGCTCATTTCCAGCAAAATAGCCTATGGATTTGCATTTTAAGGGATTTGTGTTGACTTTGGCTGAGTTTTTTAACAACTTAATTGAGATATAATTTATATACTCTGAACTTCACCCATTTACAAAGTATAATTCAATTATTTTTAGTTTACTTAGAGTTGTGCTACCATTACCATAATTTAATTTTAGAACATATTCATCATCCCTGAAAGAAACCTCATAGTCATTAGTCACTGCCCACAATCCTATACCAATTAATCTTGGGCGCTGTCCTTCTAGGCTTGTGCTTGAGCCATAAAGTTTATATTTATAGATGTATATTTTAAAACTAATTCCTATAAAGTACATATTCTGGAGCCATTTTAATATTTGGGTTGAAACCCAGGTGCACTTACTAGTAATGTAGTTTTAAGAAGTCATTTACTGCCCCATGCCTCACTTCCTCACCAGTAAAATGGAGAAAATGACACCTACCTCTCAGGCTTGTGAGAATTTCTTCAATGAGAACACTCACACAAAGTGCTCCATGCAGCACCCAGAACACAGTGGGCACTCAATAAATGTTAGCTGTCAGTTTTTTGTCATCATCGACATCTCGGGGTGGTAGAAATACGCATGACTTTTATTTAGTACTGGGTATACACCAGGATTGTTTTGGTGAGGAAATGAGGAAAATGAACATCATTTCAAGCTGTCCAGAGGGATGGTCAGGCAAACTGGACATGAGCAGGGAGGCCCGGCCTCTTCCGCTAAAGGTGCAGTCCAGGACCTTGCAGGACAGTTACCCCCAGGAGCTCCCAGTGAGCATGGTCCTGGCCTTGATGCTGTGCCACAGATGTATCCAGGTGGCCTGTGTCCCTTTAAAAGAGGAGATGCCCCCCTGCCATGCTGCTGCCGTGACCATGGGGGCGGCTGGCTGTGACATCAGGTCAGACTGACCTGTGCATCTAAGCTCCGAGCCTGCTGCTCGAGCCCTGCCAGCAGCCCTGCCCCCGTCTCAGGTGTGCCATCCCCCCAGTCCAGAGGGCATGTATCACCGTCGTCAAGCCCACGGGCTTTTGTGTCACTAGGGCTTGGTTCAAACCTGTGCCCCGTCACTTTCCAAACCCTACAGGCCTCAGCTCCTCTAAAATGAGGATGACAGCAGTTCCTCCACAGCTATAAAGTGATTAGCTCAATGCCTGGAGTGTTGTAAGAAGCCAAATTACCACTAATGGCACTGGGCTTGTTACTATTACTTAATCTAGAGAATTATAACCTGTGGCCTCAAGAACTTTGAAACATCAGACTTTTCGATTCATGCAGCCCCATGACACACACGAGGAACACCATTTCAGGCAGATGGGATAACTGATGGACCGAGTCCAATCAATTCCAGTCCACATCTATTTGAAGACCTGCTATGTGCCATGTGCTATTTCAGGCACTTGAGGTACATCAGTCAATAAAAAGGACAAGGATCATTCCTTTCTAGGAACAGGGGTGATGGATAATAAATGAACACACACAACAATCAGTAAAGTATATGTTTACATTAAGTACATCTAATGGATAAGTGTGTTAGATGAAAATGTTACAGCTAAACAAACACACAAGGTTTGGGAGTGCTTGGTAGGCCAAGGTCATCACTGATGTGGGATGATCAGAGCAAGCCTCACCAAGAAGGGGAAGGTCGGCAGAGGCTGCAAAGAGGAACCGAAGGTCTGAGGGAAGAGCCCTGGAGGCTTCAAGCAGGAGTGAGCCCAGTGTGCGAGCAGCAGGGGGTGGCAGGGGCTGGAGCTCGGTGATGACGAGGGAGACAGCCAGAGAAGACTGAGGACCAGATAACATGGGCCATGTTGGCCATCTAGAAAGGTGTTTGCCTTTACTCTGAACGAAAGAAAATTTGGAAATTTTAGAGTGGAGGAGACTTTGATCTGACTTCATTGCGTTAAAATGACCACTTTGGCTTCTGTATTCCTCATCCAAGAGTTTCACATCTGCCTTCCTATTGAAAAACAAACTGTACTGTCCTCCCCAGCAGTGGTCTATAATCTGTCTGTCAACCACAGCCATCGTATGATGACAGATCCTGGAGGAGTTAACTACAGGCTCAAAACCTAATCATGTTCCTGTGCCCTGCATAGGGCTCCTGAGAAATGGCCAAATCCTTCTCTCTCCTTGGACCCCATTTTCATGCTCTTTATGATAGGGGTGAGACTCTCACCTGATTCTCCAACAGATAGCTAAGCAAAGCTCGTGTAACAGAGGACTGTAAAACCAGGAAGGGCGAAAGTTCCATGATAGGCCCAGCCAGTCAATAGGGCCATCCATAAGGGGAAGGGCCAAGGGCTTTGTCTAAGTGCAAAAATAAAACCTGCTGCCCCAGCCAGTGTGGCTCAGTGGTTGGAGAGTCATCCCGTAACCGAAAGGTTGGCAGTGCCATTCCTGGTCAGGGCACATGCCTAGGTTGCAGCCCCGTTAGAATGCCCACAGTTCCCAGTCCTGGTGCGGTTCCCTGGTCTGGGTGCGTACAGAGGCAACTGATTGATGCTTCTCTTGTATTGATGTTTCTCTCTCTCCCTTCCTCTCGCTCTCTAAAAAAGCAAATGAAAAAATGTCCTCAGGTGAGGACAAAAAAATTAAAACCTGCCTTCTTCTTACCGTAATGGACCATGCGTGACTTCTCCTACCCCCAGCCCTGTCCCCATTTTCTTATTTTTTTAATTACATCTACAGAACTTACCCTGAACTGGAAATTTGTACCTTTTGACCACCTTCACTTATTTCCCCATTCTCTATCTCCCATCTCTGATAACCACCAATATACTCTCCGTTTCTGAGTTTGTTTTTTTTTAGATTTAACATATAAGTGAGATTATACAGTATTTGCCTTTCTCTAACGTATTTCACTTAGCACAAGGCTCTCCAGGTTATCAATGCTGTAATAAATGGCAGGATTTCCTTCTTTTTCGTGGTTGAATAATATTCCAGAGTGTGTGTGTGTGTGTGTGTGTGTGTGTGTGTGTGTGTGTTCCACATTTTCTTTATTCATTCATCCATGAATTGGCCCTTAGTTTGTTTCCATGTCCTGGCTACTGTGCTGAAATGAACAGGGAGTACAGAAGTCTCTTTGAGGTAGTGATTTCCTTTCCTTTGGATGTATACCCAGGAGTAGATTACTGGATCATGTAACTGTTTTATTTTTACTTCTTTGAGGTAACTCCACACTGTTTTCCACAGTGGCTGCACTAATTTACATTCCCACCAACAGTACACCGGGCTCCCTTTTCTCCTCGACCTCACCAATACTTATTAGCTCTCGTGTTTTTGATAATAATCATTCTAATAATCTTTTTGATATTTCATTGTATTGATTGGCATTTCCCTGATGATTAGTGATACTGAACATATTTTCATGTAACTATCGGCCACCTGTATGTCCTCTTTGGAAAAATGTCCACTCAGTTCCTCTGTCTACTTTTAAATCAGATTGTTTGTTGCTTAATTTCTTAGAAATTAACCCCTTGTCAGATATATGATTTGCAAATATTTTCTACCATTTCATAAGTTGCCTTTTTATTTTGTTGATGGTTGCCTCTGCTGTGCAGAAGCTTTTTAGGTTGATGTAGTTCTACTTGTTTGTTTTGTTCATGTTGTCTTTGCTTTTGGTTTCAAATCCCCCCCCAAAAAAAATCATTGCCAACACTTATGCTGAGGAGCTTACCCCCTATTAAGAGGGTAATGGCTTCAGGAGTTTTACAGCTTCAGGTCTTACATTCCAGTCTTTAATCCATTTTGAGTTGACTTTTGTGCGTGGTGTAAGGATAGGGGTCCAGTTTCATTTTTTTGTAGGTAGCTATCCAGTTCTCCGAACAGTAGTCACTGAGGAAACTGTCCTTTTATATTTTTGCCCCCTTTGTTTTAGATTGATTCACCACTTACGACCCTGTTCTGTTCTGAAGGGAGTATGTCCTGCCTCACACAGTCAGGACCGCACCCCACAGGGAGTGGAGGCTGCCGGAACCAGCATCTCAGCGCAGCACGCCTTCCCTGCCAGCTGTGCCGTTTGGTCCTGCCTCCCCTCACACTCACATTCCACCAGCTACTAAAAGAACAATGGCCTTTCCCAAGCAGGCGAAGCCTCCTTGTTTAAATGACGACAATTTGGGAAAAACACGGGGCATGTATCTAAATAGAAAGATCACCTGTACTCTGTTGCATAGGGAACCAAATTGGCCTTCAGGAAAGGTTACTATCGCAACCAAAAATTTTCTGGTTTATAGCTCCAGTCGTGAAAAGAATATTAGAATATGATTCCACCAACTCTGGGCCCTCACCCAATGACAGAAAAATAGAACCACAGTTCTCCCAAGTAACAGAGAAAAATGACAGCTAGTCCTTTCTGAATCTTAGTGTCATTCCAGATGGGAAACAGACTGCCAGGGAAAAATAGTTCCACGGCAACCCCTGGATTCACGAGTCATCCTGGCGCTAAACATTTCTGAGCCAGGGAAAGGATACAGTGTGTCTGTCATTCTGCAAAATGGTGTTGCAAATTTAAAGTGGTCTAAAAATTACTCTTCGGGGCCCATGTTTAAGGCAGTGGTTTGAATAACACCTTTGGTTTATTATTTACACTTTCCTTTCAAACTGGGACCATCTTTTGATTTCAAATATAAAAGCATTGAAGATGAAGGGTTTCCTGTTTCTCTTATTTCCCATTTAATCATTGAGTACATTTAGTACCTGTTCATTTTTATATATGAGCAAAACATCAAGGCTATGAGAGGGTTTTTTTTTTTTTTAAATAAACACAAATAAAGGCAACCTGGTATTATTTTACATATGTACTGACAGCACAAGTATTGCCTTGCTGGCATCACAATTTTTAAATAATGGCCAGAAGAAGAAGAAAAACTAAAATTTCCCCAAATGCCACCATTCAGAGATGGTCACTCTGATTTGGGGAATCTTTGCTTACCCAGACAGTTCTCTTTTCCCCGTTTTATTGAGGTATAATTTACATACCACAAGATAGTCTTTTTTTTTTAAATCAATAGTATTGAGATTTAATTTCCATGCAATGATATTTGTTTTTATCCATATATTTTGTGGTACTCTACAAGGGAGAAAGTGAGATAATGCTAAAACCTCACACACACAGTCCCTCCTCTCCATCTTGCCACTGCCCAACCACCACCCGACCACCACGAGCCCCTGTCACCTGTGACTGTAGCGCCTCCAGCTGGTCTCCTCCCCACCAACCCACCCCCGCCCAGCCCCCTGTCCACACTGCCCTCATGTGGTCTTTGTAACTCACAGGTCAGAGGCACTCCTTGCTGACTCTCCTTCCAAATCCCCATGGCTTCCACACCTTGCCCCACACCCGCTGTGACTCCACACTGCTGTTCTCTCCCTCTGTCCCACCTGCTAAACTCTGCTGTTCCTTCACTTTCATCTCCTCTTCCTCCCCCACAGTCTCTGATGTCCCAAGAAAACTAGACACTTTTGCAAGAGGATCAGTGTCTCAGTGCCCAGTCCCAGTATAGTGTCTAACACATGCCTGTTTCAATGTTGGGCTCCCCACCAAACTGCCGCTCCTAGAGAGCGGAGACGGGGTCTCTTCAGGATGTGGCACAGAGCAAACAGTCAATACAGGCAACTGTTAAAAACATTAATTTCCCTGTAAAACTTTACTGAGGAATAATTAAATAATGTAATTGTATAATTTAAAGTACACAACATGATAATGTGATGCACATATACACTGTGGAATGATCACTAAGATTAATATAATTAAAACACTCCTCATCTCACATAGTTACTCTCTTTTGTGTGTGTGCTAATCAAGCTTAGAATCTACCAGAAACTTCCAAGTATATAATACCATGTCAATAGCTATAGTCATCACTCTATACATCAGATCCTCAGAACTTAATCTTCTTATAATGGAAAGTTTGTACCACTTGACCTACATCTCCCCATTTCCTCTTCCCCTAGCCCTTGGTATCCACCATTCTATGCTCTGTTTCTATGAGCGTGTGTGCATGCATGCGTACACACACACACATATCATGTATAAGTAATACCATACATTATTGGTCTTTCTCTGTTTAGCTTATTTCAGTTAGTATAGCCCCCTCCAGGTTCATCCATGTTGTCATGAATGGCAGGATTTCATTATTTTTATCGCTGAACATATATTGTGGAACATATATTGCATATATGTACCACAACTTCTTTATCCATTAATTCACTGGTGGACATTTAGTTTGCTTCCATCTCTTGGCTATTCTGAATAATACTGAAATGAACAGGGGCATACAGATATCTCTTTGATATCTTGTTTTCATTTCCTCTGCCTGTATACCCAGAAGTGGCATTGCTGGATCACATGGCAATTCTACTTTTAATTTCTTGAGGAGCCTCTGGACTGTGGTGTATCCATACAGTGGATATACCAGTTTACATTCCCACCAACAGTACATGAGGGTTCTCATTTCTCCACATCCTCAGCAGCATTTGTTATTTCAAATAAATAACAAATGTGTGTTATTTGTTATTTGTTTATTTAACAAATAAAGAAATGTTTATAAAGAGCAACAAGTATGAAAGACATATGGACAAAAGCTGGGGGGGGGTGGAAATGGAAGGGAGCTGGGGAGGGCTGGGGCAGTGGGATGGGATGGGAGTAGAAGACAGAAAACTGTATAAGAACAACAATTAAAATAAAATTTAATTAAAAAAAAAGAAATGTTTATTTAAGAAATGTTTTATTTTTATTTATTCTTATTGTATTTTTTCCATTACTTTTTATCCCCTCATACCCATTTCTACCGCCACCCACTCTGCTCCCCCACAATCACTATTTCTTGTCTTTTTGATACTAGGCATCCTAAGAGATGAGAGATGATAGCTCATGGTTTAGATTTGCATTTCCCTGACGAGTAGTTATGTTTTATTGTTTTTAATGGTATTGCATATAGAACTGATTTCTTAACTTCTCTTTTCAGGTAGTTTGTTAGTGTATAGAAAAGCAACTAATTTTTGTATGTTGATTTTGTGTCCTTCAACTTAACTGAATTATTTATTAGTTCTAAGAATGTTTTTGGAGGTATCTTTATGATTTTCTATATACTGTATAAGATCATGTCATCTGCAAACATTGATTGTTTACTTCTTCCTTTCTGATTTGGATGCCTTTTACTTGTTGTTGTTTTTAATTGCATAATTACTATGGCTTGGACTCTAGGACTATGTTAAATAGAAATGGCAAGAGTGGGAATCCTTGTCTTGTTCTTAGAGAAAAGGCTTTTAAGTATTTACCATCAAGTACAGTGTTAACTGTGGGCCTGTCATATATGGCCTTCATTATATTGAGTTACAACATAATAATTTGTTGAGAGTTATTTTTTATCATGAGAGGATGTTGAATTTTGTTAAATGCCTTTTCTGCATCTATTAAAATGACTGCAGGATGTTTATCCTTCATTCTGTTAATGTGATATATCACATGTATTGATTTGTATATGTTAAACCATCCTTGCATTTCAGAGACGAATCCCATTTAATCATAGTATATGATCCTTTTGATGTGCCCTTAAATTCAGTTTGCTGGCATTTTGCTAAGCATTTTGGCATCTAAGTTCATCAGGAATATTGGCCTGTATTTTCTTTTCTTGTAGTACCCATCTTTAAAATTATACTATGTAACAGGAGGGACAAAATTGTTCTTATTCCCATTTTACACACAGAGGTGGTTCCACATCTCTTAAGTGATGTAGTTGGTATTCACATCTGCACCGTCCAACTCCAAGTCCACATTATTTCTATGAGAGCAAAGCCAGCCTAAGCTGCTGCCCAGAGAGGCAAATCCAGCTTAATATAACTGGCTCTCTCACAGGCTCTGTGTGGCTTCAGAATAAGTTATTCTACTAACAGTTGATAACTAAAATGATGGAAATCACAATATCTGGCTCTTGTCAACTTATATAGGGTGATTAGTGCCCAAAGCTCACATTCTAGTGGGGAAAACATTGTTTAATGTCCTATTCACAGACTTAAGTTCAAAACCTAGGCCACCTCCTCATACTGAGCCTCTTTTTGCCCTTGTCCTCATAGCTGCAACCTTGCCTCCTGCTCATTCGTCCTGGACCGGTGGCCCTCCAAAGCTGTAACGATCCCTGAATTTCAGCCCTGCACTCTCTTTTGGCACTGACCTCTTCTCAGTTAGGGCCAGGGAGGCACAAAGACTGGACAGGATGCTCAGAGGACACCGGACACTGACCTCTACTGTCTGAGCACACTGTGGCTCTCCTGGGGCCAGAAGCAGAGACACTGTTTCCCAAGAATCAGGAGACAGAATGAACAGAGCTCCTTCCAAAAGGAAAAATGCCGACACATTTCCCTCCCTGAGAAGCTATTTTTAGTTCCTTCAAGTGTCTCTGAATCCAAACAATTCAAGGAACTGCCCGAATCATAGTTTCAATGTGTTCCAACTTTGAAAAAATACATTATGTCATGTGGGGAGAGATCCAGCCAGTCCTAATTGCTTTCTGGACCCACAACACCAGCTCAGATATAGGATCTTTATCAGCACTGACAGTGTCTAGAAATGATTTCTGAATACCGGCGGCCCTCTCAGCAGTAAACATCAGGAAAAAAAGAATGGCTTAGGTTTGTGTTAGACCAGATCCACCAACTAGGAGAGAGTAGAAATAATTACCAGTGCAACCCATGTCCACACTGAAAAGAAAAATCTCATACGATAACATTAAAGAAAAATATGGACTCCAGAGTAAATATGCATCACGAATCTACACCAGCATCTTCGGGAGCATATCTGGCCTCAGCCTGGGTGTCAAAACATACCTGTTGCCAGGACTGTTAAGGAATCCTACTACAGGAAGAGAAAAATTCTAGTGAAGGATAAAGTAGAGAGAAAAAATCACTCAGTTCTGAACAGCTGTTTATAAATAGTTCTCATCAAATAATGTGTGTGTACAAAAATTAAAGAGCTAAGGCTCAAAATGGGTCATATAAGTGAAAAGGATTAATCATGACCTCAAATCAATGGCTGAGTCTATCTCTGAAGCCAGTGCACGAACTGGAAGATGATGGTAATAATGGCGGCCTTTCATCGCCTAGCAAGCAGACAGGAATGAAAGAGACACCATCGTGTGGACTCTTATCTGCAGGGGTGGTGAGGAGTCACCCACCAAAGAGGGGGATTATTCTTCTTTAGAGAATCATCTGTGTTATGCTCAAGGATGTGGCATTATAATACATTCTGACTGACTTCCTTCAGTATTCATTCATTCAATACAAATGGAGCTGTGGGACAGGCACACGGAAAAGGTGGCTCACACCAGCACAGACCAGTCAGAACAGAGAAGGTCCAGAAAGTGAACAGGACATGAGGCAGCATGTGCGTGCTCTGAGAGTCTGCATCAGTCAGTTTCTCCTGGGAAAAAGAACCAGTAGAATATCAACAGATTTGAACCCAAGTGTGTGGTCACAGTATTCATTCAAAGACAGACAAAGACTTGTGCAAAAATGGGGGCTGGCAAATCTCAAACCCACAGTGCAAGCCCACAGGGTGGAGACTCTTAGGTATGAGCCAATGTTGTCTTCTTGAGGAAAGAAGCCTTGGTTTTGCTCTAATACCTTTCAAATGATTAAATGAGGCCCACTCAGATCACATGGGATAATCTCCCTTACTTAAAATCTACTGATCACTGACATTAACCACATATACAAAATGCCTCCACTGCAACACCGGCAATAATGTCCAAGTGAATAACTGGATGCTACAGCCTAGTTACATTGACTCATAAAACTGCCCATCACAGAGGGGAAGGCCGGGAGCTGAGGGAGGATAGGGGTGACCTAGGGTCATGGGCAGAGTGGGCAGGAAGCACGTGTGCACCTGAATGGGATCCCAGGTATGCAAGCGGAGGGGCCCATGGCCAGCATCAGAGGCAGAGAAGTGAAGATGCTGGGATCACAGCACCTTAGTGACTACATGCAATACATGTTCAAGATGTTGTACATACATTACCTCTTTTAATCCTCATAAGTATCCTGTGTCATAGGTACCACTGACCACATTTTGCTGATGAGAAGCTGGCATAAAGAGAGAGCAACTAACTCCCTGAGGTCACGGAGCTCCTAAGCATACAGGCAGAACCCTGACCCAGCCCATCTAACTACAGAAAGGGTCCGTGGGTTGTGAAAGGAGCTAGAGTCAAGGGCACATAAGGAGAAATCACTTTAGCTTTGGACAGAAACAGGAAAGTGCTAAAAGTGAATGTACAGTAGGGTGACAATAGTTAAACAAGAATTCCAGAGAGTGCCAGGGGTTTGGAGTCCCCCCTGAGGAAAACGGGGTGAGAGAGGAGAAGATGGAAAGTACAGCACAGATTAGCATAGACAGCAAAGATTTTGAAGGCTGACTCCGTCCTGGTGTGACCTCAGGTGGGAGCTGTTAGCATGGAATTGAAGAGGCAAGGAACCAAGACCAGGTGCCAGTTGGGTCAGCCATGTGGGCTCCCAGGAAAGCACAGAGTTAAAGTGAAGAAGTCCAAGTGGTAGGACTTCCCACCAGCCTGGCATTTGGAGAAAGTGAATGTCAGAATAACATGTTTAACTATATTTATTCCTCACTGGTCTGCCCCAGATGTAGTCAAGTATCAGGAAGGTTGTGGTTGGAGTAGAGCATACAGATCTTGCTTTAGAAGGAAATGAATCCCCTTTCTTCTGTGGGCATACCTTGGCTAATTTAGCTGAATCACTTCAATTTTGTGTATTTCCTACTGGCTCCATTTTTGTGGAGTGCAGACATCGATAAGGAGATGCCTCAAACACTCCCTTTAATCTATTCTGTTGATCTATGCAGAAGTGCAATAAGTTACCTAACTTTTTTTCCCCCTAAATTGAACCCAAAAGAAGTCTTCTGGATTAAAAAAAATATCATTAAAGAAAAAAAATGTTTGCCATTTGATGGCTTTATTTTGCTCAGTGACCTTAGATGGTCTCATATAAAGCTACCTGTGTTCACACTGTAAATTGTACACTGCCTCTGGCCTCCTGGACTGAGGGTGCTCTCGCAGAGAAAACAGCACGTGGGAAAGAGCTGCCTCAGGAAGCATTGTTCTTGTGGAAACAGCCCAGCACTTGACATCTAAGTGTTTATAGTTTTTCAGAAGAGTAGTTAGAAATGAAAACATTTATATTCAACAGTTCTCCTATCACTTTAGGAGATACAAAATTAACATTAGATTTGCTCCTGTTGACAGCAGTCTTGTGTCGCTTGGCAACCCCAAGTGTTTCTTGAGTTGAATTGCAAACTACTGGAGCAGCTACTCATTTTTAAACCAACAAAGCTTCTCAAGAAGCTGAATGTGATGCCTATCACACTCCCAGATCTCATACTTATATAGGATATTTATGTTTAAGGCACACTCACTCCTGGATGTTACACCGGATGCCCCATTATCCCTACAAGCTGTCCCAAGTCATCAAAATGACATCCTGGGCTACTGGATCTAGTTTTCTATTTCCTTAATAGTTACTACATCACTGGCTATCACCAGATTCGTTTTAACTTATTTTTTGATTGTGGTAAAATATGCATAACATAAAATGTACCATCTTAGCCATTTTTAACTCTACAGTTCCATGGTATTAAGTACATTCACACTGTTGCATAACCATCACCACCATCCATCCATAGAATTCCCCTCATTTTGAAAAACTCTGTCCCCATTAAACACTAACTCCCCATTTCCCCTCCCCCACCTCCTGGCAACCACCATTCTACTTCCTGTGTCAATGATACTATCTACTCGAGATACCTCATACACGTGGAATCACAGCATTTGTCCTTTTTTTGTCTGATTTACTTCATTTAACGTAATATCCTCAAGGTTCATCCATGCTACAGGATACTGAAGAATTTCCCTCCTTTTTAAGGCTGAATAATTTTCCGTTATATGTATATGCCACATTTTGCTTATACATTTTGGTTGCTTCTACCTTTTGGCTATTGTGAATAAAGCTGCTATGAATATGGGTATAAAAATATCTCTTTAAGACCATGATTTCAATTCTTTGGGAAATACATACCCAGAAGCAGACTTGCTAGATCATATGGTAGTTATATTTTCAATTTTTTTGAGAAATAGCCATACTGTTTTCCACAGTGGCTGTACCAATTCACATTTCCACCAGCAATGCATGAGAGTTCCAAGTTTTCCACATTTTCAATTGACTTCAGTTGTTATTTTCTTTTTTAAAAAAGAATTCCCATCCAAATTGGTGTAAAATAACCACCAGATTGTATATATGCCTAATTTTTATCATACCTCGACTGTTGCAGATATACTGTATTGTAATAATTTACATTAAATAGAATATCTGTCTCCCTTTCCACTCATCTATGACCAACTACCTTAATGGCAGGAACCAAGTTTTCTTCATCCTAAACACTCCTCAGTCAAAACAGAAAGCCAGCAACATGGCTGGCCCTGAATATGCTTTCTGAGTATTTGCCCCTTCCTCATACAATGGATAAGATGCTTTGAGTAATACGTTCACAGTAGATGGAGGAAAACCTGGAATACCAGGCTAAGATGTTGATTCTATCAAGAACAGAGAGCAACTACTTGATATTTCTGCAAGAAGATCCTATAATCACCACTGTTTGGTGATGGTGTGGTGACCAAAGCACCTGGAGTCATGGAGTCCAATTACCTGGCTACAGAGGCACATCTGGGGTGAGGACAATACATGTCTGGATGAGGATGGTAGCCTAGGGAATGAAGCAGAAGGGTCCAGGGGAGGATTGTGGCTGAGCTTCAAGAACACTATGCTATTATTCTCCAGGGAATCTCCCAGCTTCATACAGAGGGTCTTAATGCATGGTTTAGGAAAGCGTGCTTTTCAAACTTGTATGTTATGAGTATTAATAGAAGAAATATCAATGTGTTATGTTAAAAATGACAACAAAACCTCAAAGAGGGAGGAAAAATGAATATGGAAATAAAAATCAAGAACACAATATATCACAGAGTAGCAAAACTATCCATGCAAAGTGAAAACATGAAATGAGTAAATCACATAGACAAGAAATAATAATTGTTAAATATAAGTACAGTGAAAGGAACCTAAAGAGATACTTATTAAAGAGGCTAAATCAATGATACTGACTGTAAACTTGAATAAAATATTTCAAGAATTGGTAAGAGAATATTAATATAAAATAGGAGGCTTTAAGAAAAGCAAACCATACAATGATAAAGAATAAAAAAAGGAAGATATTAATGCTTGCTTACTGTTGGGACTTTTATATGCTTCCATTATTTATGGTTCTCTGAAATTAAATAATGAGTATCCTTCAGATATCCCCACTATCCTTAGTACAAAAGAAAGAAAGGAAGGAAGGAAGGAAGGAAGGAAGGAAGGAAGGAAGGAAGGAAGGCAGGCTGAGAACAGATATTTTTTATTCACTCATTCATCAAGATATAGCTGAGTCTCCTCTATTTATGTATACACAATACCTCATTTTAAAAAAATGTATGGCAACCTACAAAAATATATACAATGTAACAGCAGGAAAAATATGAATGAGGAAGAGAGACAAAGAGAAATAAAACAGGGTAGATTAGTTGACAAAAATAAAAAATGAAAGTTCCTCAACATTGCAGATGTGGAACCCTTCATTTTCCTCAGTTTCTCAAGTATGTTTGCTGCAATTTCTGTAGAATTCTTCTAGATTCTACCCATTTGCAGTTCCTAAACAAGGAGACAGAAATTAGGAGCACACACACTATCACAAAATACTTAGCCAAATATCTAGTGAACTTATAGATTTGTTTTAAAAATACCTGACATACGAGTCCTTTCAACCATTCACTGCCACCTACGACTGTGTTGTGTGTGGAGAACTATCTGTGAACTTCTACAAAAAGGAACCTTTCCACCTCAGATGGATATTAGGAAGAGTGAAAGGATTGGAAGGAAGGAATATGAAAGCCAAAATTCTCCTTTGTCATAATGGAAAAGGACAGCATCTAAAATCAACACACAAACAAAGAAGCATACTTTCATTACTGAGAAAGTAAAAGAACTAAAAATGGTTTCCTTTGGGGTGGGGTGGGCAGGGGTGGGGGATGCCATTAGGCACTGGTGGCTTTGTGTAAGACTTTGGCACTTTATTATTTTTTATGTATCATATGCATGTATTATTATAATAAGAGCCAAATTTAGAAATACAAAGAAGAAAGGAAAGGAAATGATTTAGAAATTGTAGGAATTTTTATCTTTGCCATAGTTTTTAAATCATTTCCAATTCTTAACCATTTACTTAGCACCTAGAACAGAGCAGGCACAGAACGAGGCAGGGGTCATTGCAGGCCCAGAGCCTGGGAAGCTGACCATCAGCCAGGTGTTGCCCCCAACACCTGATTTATTCCTTCTCCATATGATAACTCCCTTGGACAGTGTTTAAAGGGATTCAAAGAAAGAAACAGTAATGTGTTGAGGTATGAATTTGTTTAGATAAACACATCCTTTAGTTTATTTTCTCTGTGTCTGATGGTTAGGCAGGTGGATATTTCAATTCCTGCAGGAGCTAATCACAGTCTCCTTTGTGGCCTGATTCTTTACTAACCTCTCCATCTCCCTTCCTTAGCTAGACTTAAAGAGTAAAAATCCATGAAGCTGATTCTAGACACACTGCAAAAACATGTTGTCGTGTCTATTAACAGATGCCACTGAGGAGGGAAGTAAAAGCAACCTGTATCGTCCCAAAGTAGCTGTGAATACGGGTGGGAAAGTATCTTGCATTAAATAGTAGGAAACATATTCTCAGTTTAGTCATCAGCAAAAAGTCAGTGCGGCTCGTGAAAAGGAAATGCAGCTACAGCTATTGACAGAACCCACAAGGGTGAGCACTGTTCCAGACAGCCCTCCTCATTAATTACACATTCCTAGGGAAACGTTCCCACCATCACTTCCATCAACCCACAGCCTATGGTCCTTTAAGACCTAATGCAGCTCAGCCCCTTCTCCCTCCAAAAAGCCTTAACTGCTAACCTGGGATGACTGCCCCTCACACACTCAGGTGTTAGGGGCTCAATGCAGGGGTTGTTTTGGCATCAATAGAGGGCAACTTTCTGCTCGAGATTCAGTTAAATAACAGGCATTCCTATTTATACTACATATCAAATCCTTTAGCCTCAAGGAGCCTCAGTTACATGCTCTCATTCTCTTGGTACAGTGGAGAATGAGGTTTGGAGAAATTAAATAGCGAGTGAGAAAGTTGCAGAGTGGTAACTTGAACTACAGTCTTCCTAGCTGAAGTTCTGTGCTCTTCCATGGACCTGCAATAGCCCCAAATACACCCTGGATGGAACTTAACTTTATTAATATAGTTCTTTAGAAATTTCAGAAGTAATGAGGACTTATCTTCCTGTATGACACTGCCTGTACAAAATTAATATATAGAATTCATTGTATAAAATTAACTTTATATAGAGTTCTTTTCTAAAAACCAACATAAATATAAGCTCTTTAATGCCCAGACCCTCATCATCCACATATATTTCTGCCTTGATATTCAAGTACCCAGTACAAGGGGCAAAAAAGTAATGGGCTCTTTTCAGTGTTTCTGAAGTTGTTTTTTTTAATATCTCTGCTGCCAGAGCAATCAAAAACATTTTCAGGCATCCACGCCCAACAACATTTGTCAATTTGTGCTGAGACAGCTTTCTCAAGGAGAAGTGAGAGTCATTTCTTATAGAAGTCTCATAAAACATCTATATTGTTACCTTTTGAAAAGCAATGAGGAATGATGGGGAATTTTATGATCACTGAAATAATACTCCCTTGAGAAACAGAGAGAGGTGGGAAAACTTCAAGTGCTCTTACGCTGTTAGAAAAGTGATCTGCTGTTTTGTTCCATGCATTGTCTATTCAGTAACATGACATTGCTTATAACAGAGGCTTTTATCAAAGTCATTTTTGAACATAAGCACAGTCTGTTTTTTTCTCACTACATTAGTTATTTTTTACAGCCTTCTTTCATCTTTTAATTTTTGTCAGAATATTGTAGAGATCATTTCTGCCCTGCTGTAATCTCCACTGCCAGAAGAACTTGACTTCAGTAGCAAAGGGAACTGTAATCACACTGGACCCAAGAAATTTAAGGCCAGCACTCAATCCACTGAGCCACACCAACCAGGGCTTATATTTCTTATAAATGTCCATTTATGTCCTATGCCCATATTTGCTATTGAGAATTATTTGTTTTATTTTTACAAATTTATAAGTGTTCTTTATATATTAGGGATAATAATCATTGTTCATAATGATTATAAGATGTTCACTTCATTGTTTGTCTTACAATTTTTATGACCTATAGAAGTATTCAATTGCATTTTAACTGAGAAAATTGAAATAAACTCTCCAACTTTTTAGTTGGATTTAAGTGATTGAAATGCTCTTTTAATCTTTTCTTTTACAGCTTCTGCTTTTGGTGTTATGATTGAAAAGACCCTGGCCATCTTAAGATGACATAAACATTCACTTCTATCTTCTTCCAATGTAATATTCATCTTGAAGTTATATGATGGATAGAGCTCTAACTTCTTTTCTTCTTAATTCTACTTATTTTAAAATCTGCCTTTCCATACTAAATATGTGTATTACATATATTATATAACATTTAAAAATGTATATTAAATATATTCTATATAAATATAGTATATATATTTAAATGAACAGATTTACTAACTATTTGATTGGATTGGCATTATTTCTGGATTTTCCATTCCACATGCCTGTCTATATATATTTTTGCTATTTATTTTTTAATTATATTCTGATTGTGCTATTACTGTTTATATATACTTTTTGATATTTATTTTTTAATTATATTTTGATTGTACTATTACAGTTGTCTCCATTTTTCTCACTTTGTCCCCCTCACTCATCCTCCAACTCCTGCATGCAATCCCTACACTATTGTCTATGTCCATGGGTCATGCATATATGTTGTTTGGTTACTATATTCCCTATGCTGTACTTCACATCCCTATGACTATTCTGTAACTACCAATTTGTACTTCTTAATCACTTCACCCTTTTCCATCCATCCCCCTGAGCCTTCTCCCATCTGGCAACCATCAAAACATTCTCTGTATGTATGATTCTGTTTCTGTTCTGCTTGTTTATTTTGTTTTATATATTCAATTGTTGATAGACACGTATTTATTGCCATTTTGTTTTTCATAATTTTGATCTCCTCCTCCTCCTCCTCCTTCTCCTCCTTCTTCTTCTTCAAGAGACCCATTACCATTTCATACAATCCTGGTTTGGTGGTGATGAATGCCTTTAGCTTTTTCTTGTCTGAGAAGCCCTTTATCTGAATGATGGCTTTGCTGGATAGAGTAATCTTGATTGTAGGTCCTTGCTTTTCATCACTTTGAAAATTTCTTGCCAATCCCTTCTAGCCTGCAAAGTTTCTTTTGAGAAATCAGCTGACAGTCTCATGGGAACTCCATTATAGGTAACTAACTGCTTTTCTCTTGTTGCTTTTAAGATTCTATCTGTATCTTTAACCTTTGGCATTTTAATTTGATGTGTCTTGGTGTGGCTATTTTTGGGTCCATCTTGTTTGTGTGAGTCTCTGTGCTTCCTTTACTTATATGTCTATTTCCTTCACCAAATTAGGGAAGTTTTATTTCATTATTTTTTAAAAGATTTTATTTATTTTTAGAGAGAGGAAGGGAGGGAGAAAGAAAGGGAAACATCAGTATGTGGCTGCCTCTTGAGCGCCTCCTACTGTGGACCTGGCCTGCAACCCAGGCATGTGCCCTGACTGGAAATCGAACCAGGGACCCTTTGGTTCTCAGGCCAGTGCTCAACCCACTGAACCACACCAGCCAGGGCTATTTCATTATTTTTAAAACAGATTTCCAATTTCTTGATGTTTTCCTTCTTCTGGCACCGTTATGATGCAAATGTCAGTATACTTGAAGTTGTTACAGAAATTCCTTAAACTACCCTCATTTTTTTTTTTTTTTTGGATTCTTTTTTCTTCCTGCTGTTATTATTGGTTGTTTTTTGCTTCCTTATGTTCCAAATCGCTGATTTGATTCTTGGCTTTATCCACTCTACTGTTGATTCCTGGCAATTTGTTCCTTATTTCAATTAGTGTATCCTTTGTTCCTGACTGGATCTTTTTTATGCTGTTGGGGTCCTCACTAAGTTCCTTGAGCATCCTTATAACCAGTGTTTTGGACTCTGCATTTAATAGATTGCTTGTCTCTATTTTGTTTAGTTCTTTTTCTGAAGTTTCATTCTATTTTGTTTGTTTGTTTGTTTGTTTGTTTGTGACATGTTTCTTTGTCTCCTCATGTTTGCATCCTCCCTGTGTTTGATTTTATGTATTAGGTAGAGCTACTACATGTCCCAGGCTTAACAGAGTGGCTTAATATAATGGGCGGTCCTGTGGGACCCAGTGGCACAGCCTCCCTTATTACCCAAGCTGGGTACTTAAGGTGCACCTACTGTGTGGGCTGTGCCCACCCTCTTCTTCTAGTTGAACCTTGATTGCTGTTGGCAAGTCCAAGATCAGCCACTGACTGTGTTCTGTCCAGGGTCACATAGCATGAGCTACAAAATGATCTGCAGATGGCTGCTACTTGTGCTGGGTTTGGAGGTACCCACAAAAGGCCAACTTGTGAACCAAGGCTGGCTGCAGCTTGTGCCCAGCTTGAGGCAACTTTGTGAGTGGTACAGAGGCTCACTGAAGCCACATGCTGCTTACTTGAGAGAATTTAGGAAAGTCTGAAGCATGGGCCAAGACAAACCATTTATATGGAAAAGCCACCAGAAATACCTTAGGTGGGCCCAAAATTTGCACTGGGGCAGGGCTTCAGGGAATCACCAAGGTGAGGCAAATAGTGTGAGCCAGTTTCATAAAGTCTCAGATATGGTGCCTGCCTGGGGGCTTTGTTGGGGAGGGGGCTCAGAAAATGAACAATGGCCTTTGTCAGAATGTCTGTCCGGGAGAAATCTGCTCCCAGCTCTCACCCTGATACCAGACACTTCAGTTCTTCCCCTTATGTCTCTGATGCTTTTCAATCTGCTGTGCCAGCACTAGAGTTCAGAGAGAGTGAATCCAAGTAAGTCTATGTGTAGCCCTTTAAGAGGCACTGCCTGGGATTCCAGCAGTTTCTGTCTTCCACAGCCTCAGCCCCACTGGTTTTATAGCCAGAAGTTATGGAGTGATCTTCCAGGTACTGGAACCTGGGCTGCATGGCCTGAGGGAGGGCTGGTCCCTTTGATCCTGAAATATCCCTTCTGATTTTTATCCATTGCACATGGCTGTGGGACCAGCATTTTCCACGTCTCTGCTCCTCCAACCACTCACGATGTGTTGTTTTTTTTTTTTCTTTAATTTTGTAGTTGTAAAACTTCCATTCAGCTCAATTACTGGCAGTTTGGAATGATGGATGTTTTATAGTTTAGTTTTAACTCTGATGTGGTTGTGCAAGGAGGCAAGCTCTGTTTATCTATCCACCATCTCTATATTTTAATGATTTCAAATCTTTCAAAACATTTTAAACTGAAGGGTAAGTGCCTTCTTACGACTTTTCATTTTCAAATATTTTCTGGCACATTTATTCCTAAAGATGAATGTGAGCATCTCTTGTTAAATCCTAGTGGGCTTCTGACTGGCACTTTTGTAACTACATCTTTAGGTTAAGGGGGAGTGTGTTTCCACATTTCACTGTATTGAGTCTTCTCACCTAGGAACAGGATAACATCTTCATTTATTCATATTTTCCTTTCTATCCCTGGGAAAATTTCTGCACCGAATATGTGAAATTCCTTCACATATCCTCACGTGGCTTAGTTTAATTTTTTGGATTTCTGTCTCTTTGTTGCCTGTGGCTCTGTTTTCCACCTTACCCATTTGGCTGTTAAAGAGAAACATTGTAACTTTTTTATCCTGTTATTGCAACTGGCCTCCTTATAATTGGTTCTGAAAATTTTTCAGTTTCTTTGAGTTTTCCATGAACAGGATCTTATCATCACAATAATTATTTTGTCTCCTCATTTGCAATAATCACATCATGTGCTTTTTTCCTTGATGAATTGGCTTTGGCCAGCATTTTAAAAACAATGGAAATTAATATTGGACTTTCTTGCCTCATTCCTAACTTTCATAGCAATGATCTGGCCCCGTTCTGACATTTGCTAATTGTGTGTTTTTATGAATTCATTTCATATCCTGGGGCTTTAACTATAAATACATTTTTGGATAAAATTTTACATGCCACATGCTCAAAAACTAGATAAGACACCACCCTGGAGAGTCTGAGGGCGCTCGGTGTCAGACACTGGCCCGCCATTGGTCACACAGGCAAGCAAGGGTTCTGATGAACAGAACACTGCATTAGAAATACGAAAATCTCTTTCTGTTTTCTTTCTACAGATTTTAGTTTACTTTTTACTTTAATAACATATATAATTTCTACATATCAAACTTGTAAGCTATAAACATTAATAAAGGTTTAGTTACAAAATATGATAAAAAGGGATATTTTCCAAAATATCGTATCAAAGAATATATGAACACTTTATCATATATGTTTCTCAAATTTAAAATTTATAACAGAGCGGTAATTACTTTCCAGTACATACTCAGCCACGGAGCACTTTTTTAAATGAAGCACATATGAGATAGAGTGCCAAAGAAAACTGTATGGGATCATGAAAAACCTTACCATTATTTAGATTTTTTAAAATTAATTTTGAGCAACTTTTTTCCTCAATTAAAATGGCTTGATATATATTCACCTGTCAAGACTCAAGATTTTTATCCTCATAGCAATATTACCAAAAGAGCTTAGATTTTCTTAAATGGTCAAATGTAACATTTGTAGTTTAGGAATACAAAGTATGTTTGGAAAAAGTCCAGCCATTATTAATATAATGAGGATGGTTTGTGTGACATCAATGGAACCTGGCAGCCGAGGAGAGTGGACTGGAATGTGCATGTGGGAACAATGACAACTTCACTATACTAGTCAGTGGGGGTGGTAGATGCTGTTGAGTGAGCCTGTGTGCTGTGTGGCTGTTGCATTCAAAATGACCGAGTGAGTAGAGCAATGAATCTGCATCCAATTTTGCATTAAGCTTGAACATTCCTCCATGGAAGTTACTCGGCTATGGGCAAGTAGTGATTGGCAGCTTTATCACTAGAACTCCCCTGCTCATGCATCATGTCTTGTGCAGTTTTTTGGTGAAACATCAAATCACCCAGGTGACTCAGCCCCACTACAGCCCAGATTCGGTGTTCTTCAACTTCTTACTTTTCCCAAAACTGAAAGTGGCTTTGAAATAGAAGAGATTTCAGACTATCAGTGAGATTCAGGAAAATATGATGAGGTAGCTGATGGCAATTAGAAGAACTGTGGGAGGTCCCAAAGTGCCTATTTTGAAGGGGACTGAAGTGTCATTGTCCTATGTACAATATTTCTCGTATATTCTTCAATAAATGCCTCTATTTTTCATAGTAGATGGCTGGATACTTTCTGGACAGACCTTGTTGTATAGTTATAATTACTAATTTTTATTGCCAACATCATATCTAGACCACATAAGTTGTATACCCTGCAATTGTGAGAAGAAAAATACATGGGAAATAAAAGGGATCTTTCCTTACTGTTTTTGAATAAAAATGTGAGAAGTATCAAACTTGTGTTCGAGGGCCCCAGAACCTCCTGAGAACCTTTTGCTCTGAAGTCTTGGGACCAGGGACACAAGATCCATGGAAAGCACTTCAGAAATCATGGTCCCACCCCTTACTTGACAGGGAGGACACTGAGTGCCCACAGGAATTATGTGATTTGTTCAAAAGGGTAGCCCAGGTCAGTATCTAGATCCGTGTTCTCCTCAACTCCTAGGCACCCTCCATTCCACCTCTTTGCATCTCTTTGAGGAGCACAGGATCCTGCCAATTTCTGTGCTCAGCACATAATACACCCCCCCCCATGCAGTATCTGCACACGGCTAAAGGGCTCCTGTGTGTTTGAGGCAACTGAACTTAGTTTTGCATACATACGAGGGGGTGGGCCAAAAAACAGGAATTATCTTCTGGAGGGTGGGCCTCTTGTAATACAGGCTTCTCTCACTCAGTGAGTGTTCTAGAAACCCATCTGCATCAGTGTAGCAGCTGGCATTGCTGTAAGAGGCTGCATTCAGCTTCAGTGAATTTTTTTTTTGAACACTCAACACATTTGCCCCTTTCACGATGGGTGATTTATCCGTGCACCTGCCCATACCATGCTGAATGTTCAGCAGTTTTGGACCAAAGACAGCATGACCCCCATGTCCCACCCTCTGTATCCACCTTCACCCGAAGAGACTTTTTTTGTTTGTTTCCCCAGATGAAAAAAGTCCTCAAAGGGAAACATTTTGCCCATGTGGAAGAGGTGAAACAAAAAAAAACAGCAGAATCACTGAAAGGCATCAAAATCGACGAGTTCAAAAATTGTTTTGAGAAGTGGAATAAAACATATTGATAGGTGTACTGCATCAAATGGAGAACACTTTGAAGGTGACTGAGGTTAAATGTATAAGAATACATACACACAATTTTTTATAAATAAAATCCATATTTTGGGTTGCCGCTCGTACTCAGCAAAGGAGACACCACGGGAAACTGTTAAGGGTCTAGTAGCTGCTGTCGCAGGATCCCATCAATGGAACCTCCTCATCCTAAAACCCTAGCTCCACCTGGAACAAGTATACCTTTCTTCTCTAAATTCCAGAGGGACCTTTAGTGTCGTTCACCCTGGTGTGTGTCGCAGGATGAGGAGAGCAGACCTTTGCCCCAGCCTGAGCTCATCGCTAGCTTCCCCTGGGATGGTGATAGAAGTCTTCTCCCCTCTTCTGACAGCCAGCTCATCCTTTAGGGGATGATCACAATCACATCTAAGGTGCCAGCATGAATGGTTTTGGCTTTGTGATGGTGAACAGGGCTCCAGAAAGAATGGAGAGCTAAGGGCACGCGAAGGAAGCTGGTGTAGTGTATAAAGATGCCCAAGGAACATGAAGAAATATCCAAAGGGAAGTTACATGTCCCGGACAAGCAACCAGTCTCTAGTCTGTGAGCATACCTCTCCTCAACTGTAATAAAACTAGGAAGACATGGATTGTCTCTTAGGCACTTTCAGAGCCACTGTTGGACAGACTAACAGCACCTGCTCGAAACAGCACCTGCTCTTTGACCCCCAGCTTAATTAGCATGTTTATTTAGTGAAACCATTTTAACAGGGTCTGTCCAGGCTCATTTGCCTTCATTAACAAACCTGACTGGTGTCAACAGAAGCTCCCTCTGTCAGCACCAACTTTCAAGGCACACCTCGGGGCTGACAGTGACCGCAATGTGCTGGCATTTTTCATTTTCTAATCAAAGGGATCAGAGTGAATGCATGCTGACAGCTGATAGCTGAAGCTGTCTGTTGTGTCAACTTCCTGCCACACAGTTTCTATTAAAGAGTACGGGGGAACAGATTCGAGCCTCAGATTTCTCACAGTAGCCTTCGTGGGAGATTCTAGGTGACTGCTATTCTGTCACACTTATTTGTGGCAAGGGCAAGAAGTGGGATGGGGAGACCCATGGTGGCTTTTGGCAAACCTATGGTAAGTGTGTACACCTACACCCCTATGTCTGCATATAAACACACACACTCACATAAAAGCATGTGAAGAACATCCTGGTATAATTGTCACATTTTTAGTAGCCAACCAAGGAGAGTGAGGGGGGAGGGTCCCCAGCATCTGTGAATACTTAGCCCCATGGGTCCTCAGCACAGGCCCAGGACAATCACCTACAGATGTGGAAGAGGAAGGCAACCCTTGGCCATGGCCGCGGGGGAGCAGCTGGTCACCTTCCATTGCCACACGCTGGTGTTAAGAGTGACATAGCTTTGTGTCTGCTCAAACCCTAAGTCCCCCCGAGTGGCAGCAGGACACAAAAAATGCTGAGGACACAGCACCCACAGTTCTGCCAACAAAATCCGTCCATCTTTACCTCTAACCCTTATTAAGAAGTTACAGGGAAAGGGATGATAAAACATACCATTCTTTGCCCACAGAAATCCCAGAGCACAGAAAGAGAACAAAATGCTAAATTACAAAAAAACACTATGGACAGTTAAGAACATTCTCATGTAGGACAAAAAGAAAGCAAAGAAACTTTTCAGAATTTATTGGAAGAAGTAACCATCCTTAGCAACAACACTGCAATAATAGACTTCACTTAGGGGCAGCTTTGACTTGACAGAAATTGAGCCACAGACTAAGGGTCCTAATATAAGAAATCAAAGTCCCAATGTCATAGATGAACTGGTAGAAGTTCTCACCAGTTCCTCAAGAAGGAAGAACTAGACATTTATTGCAAAACCTATCACATGTAATATAAATTTATTATATATACACACACATGTGTGTGTGTATGGTGAAACTAATACATAGATACCTAGTAAATGTATCTAATTCTATGCTATGGATTTAATTATTCTCAGTGTATCACTGTTGTCTTCACAAGTTTAAATTGTGTAGCAAGTGGATCTGAACCGAACCCCACACAGCCCTGATACCGCAGAGGTGCTGGCTGGGGTCAAGTGTGAAGGCAAATTTAGGGCTTCATTTCTGTCTGGGTGTGCTCCAAGTTAAAACAGAACATTATTCACAAACATCTACACATTGACAGTCAAAAGTAACAACTCTCTAATGCCTGGTTGGTCCAGTTGATATAGTACTTTGTTATGGCCCGACAACCATTAACTAGAATAAACACACACATTCTATCATTGGGCTTGAAATTATGAGACTGTTATTAAAGAATCATTTGGAAGCAGTCTCCAATATCACCAAATCCAAAAGCCCCGTTTCACAGATGAAGAACCTGAGGCCCAAACAAGTGAAGCAGAAATTGCTTGAGGCCGCAGAGCTGGTCAGTAAGAGAGCTGAGATTAGAGGCCTTATTCCTGGCTACCAGTCCAGCTCTCCTAACATTTCACCTTGCTAATTTAAAGGGAACCAATAAAACAAATTTCCATATATTATTATGAAATATATTTGATACAGAGATACAAAAGATATATCATCTTCAGTATATACAAATAATTATTCCAGCATTTGAATTTGTAATTGTTTACAAGACCAACTACAGAAAAAGGAAATCAAACAACAACACCTAGTTTTTAGTGACTCTGGTTATTGGTTACCCCAAAGTGTATGGCTGATGAACATGCAGCATGGTCAAAATCATCCTTACATAATAACATAGCCACAGAGGAACTTTCAGACCCCAGTGTGGAGTTCACAAGTGCATACCCCAGTGCTCAATGGTATTCAAACCCCAGGGCTGAATCTGTTTTACCAAAATCACCAAGCCACCCAAAATGTCTCATATGCAACCTGCATGCATTCAACTGTGTAAGAACATTCAATGAAATGTCAATTTAGCATCCAAAAGTTACCATGCTCACCAGACAAAATTTTTATGTTTGTTGGTTGAATAGACCCATATTCACAGCAGTTAGAGCACTAATGAAATCTAGACATATTTAATCACAAAGTCTGCAATGTTTCATCTCAGAGTATAGTACTCACTAGCAGATAAAATTCTACATTTCACTTCATTGATACTGTTTCTCTCCCACCTTGTCTTGTGTTCAATCCAGTCTGCTCTTATTCAGGAATGTACAATACAAAGTGCCCAAAGTGATTTAATAAGTCTATTGTCTCCAAAGCAAATTTGCAGGGTAAGATTTGCAATTCACAGAAATGAAGTTTCCTTTTTACCTATAAGCACCCGTTTAAAAGGTTTATGTGACTGGCTAAATAATATGTCATCAATAGTCTGGCATTTCTCTTACTTGAAAATACAAACGTCTTCATCTCAAAAGATCCTATGGAGGACCCTGGCCATGACCTGGGGTTTGCACTCTAGCTGTCACTGTGCCCCACCTGGGGTGGAGTGGGAGTGGGGGGTTGCTCAGGGCAGCAGAGCTGCTGGACCAGAAGGAGGTCCATGGGGCACTGTGGCTCTCTAACTCCTTCTCGGTTATTTCCCACCACAGACACGTTGCCACCTGCACCTCGCTCCCCTTGCTCTCCTTCCTCACCCTCCCCTCCATCTTTCCTTGGACTTCATATATTTCTCTCATCTCCACCTTTTCCTTCTAGTTGCAATATTGTCCAACTTTGTCTAGATAAAATGGAACTAAGTTATTATATTTATACTCTACAAAGATATCTTAAACAAAATGTTAAATGACACACTCTGCTGTTCTTGTACACGAGGAAAACGCTGTCTGTGAAGGATTTTGAATGTCTTTTGAATGTCTGTGAAGGATTTTTTGAATGTCTGTGAAGGATTTACTGTATCTCCTATGACTGTTTTGATGGCCAGTGGATGAACTTAGTAAACACCAGCCTGGATCGGGGCAGCATCTGTGGCTTAAGAACATCTCCCCTGCACTGACCCCTATACAGACTTTAAATGGGTCAAACATGAGATTCTTATTAATCTTGAGTCTAAACCAAGGAAGTTAAAGCTCCAGTCTTCAGGGATTCATGGGGGATTCCTCTCCTGAATGAAGAAATAAATGCCTGCCATATAAATCTTAAAGAGTTATGGTCAGAAGTATTATTATATCCTTTAAAAAATCTAAACTAACAATACAATCTAGAATTGTGCTGTCCAATGGGGTAGCCATTAGCTATGGTGGCTATTGTAGCTACTTAAATTTAGTCATTAAAACTAACCAGTTAGAATTCAGTTTCTCAGTTAGACTGGCCTTACTGAAATGGTTAAATGACCCCAAAGGCTACCAAGAGCACAAATGTGGAGAGCTTCATCATCACAGAAAGTTCTACTGGACAGAGACATTTATAGATATGCAAGGGCCCTCTGTATTCAACAAGCAATCAAGAAAATGCCTTTTTTTGACAATGACAAGTAGGAATTTAAATTTAATTACAGAATATTATTCTTTTGACCACATTAGTAAATTCTGTCTCCAAGTCTCAAGCCAACTAGCTATATTTGCTACAAAACAAGTGATTTCCTAACGTGCTCCCTGGAATTCCATAGGGATTGGTACAACAGGGCAAGGAAGGGGAAAGTTAGCGAGGGATCATGTCCCTACATTCCTGCCACCTAGCACCTCTACTTGCATGGGACTGTCCTTAAATGTCTGTTGATTCAAAGCTCCTAAGAAACACTGTATATTCACTCTGGGATTTGGGATGCTCTAATCTACAGTACAATAGGGACTATAAGTGAGAGAAGGTGGATTACCACAATCACTAGAAACAGTCCTAAAGTTTGGTAGATTGTGTCCAGTATGAAATCATGCTCTCCAACTTCCAGGTGTACACAACTCTTCAATTCTCCCTTCACCTTTCATTGGCTCATATTGTATTGTTCCAGGTAAGCATGAAATGCTTTTTACTTAACAAAATCCCAACTCCATTATGTTGGCTGTGTCCAAATCCTACTTTTCAATTATCTAGGACAAATGAAGTTAGCTGTTAACTAAGGTGATCTCCTTGTAGCTCTTTTCTTTTGTCCAGCATTTCTCTAGACTCATCATTTACCGCCTTCTTTCCGTCTTCATGGCTACTCTCCCCACCTGTGCATTTCATATCATTCCCTCTGCATACTCTAAAAACAGCCCCATCTGCCATCCTCACTGCTTTCAACTCCTCTTCAATCTCTCCTTTATTACTTACCCCTCTCCTCTGCTGAGCTACAGACATTGTTTTTCTTCCCGAAAAGTTCTGAACGTCCATCAGTATTCTCCACCTTCACCTTCCTTATGCCCTTGTAGCCTAATTCATGCCTTCAGACATTTTTTGAAGCTAACTTCAGAGCTATCAGTGCCCTCTTAATCACTAAATTTGCAGACCTGTTATTCTCAATATTGGACCCTCTTCACACAACATTTTCACTTACAGGCAGTGACTAGTACTCAGAAGGACCATGTTCTCTTTTGTGTGTGAAGGAAGTAAAAGAGAGTAGTAAAAGCAAGAATTAAATGTGTGGAAATAACTGGAAAAAATCACAGTATGATTCAGTGAAAATGGTTCTATTTTTTTCTTATAAAAAGTAATTTAAATTACATAATTACAGATTCCAGGGAAATAGATATTTAAATTCATCAATGACATGTCTTTGACTTCCTCATTTCCAGAGAGAATCAGAGCTTATTTTGTTTTTTGTTCTCATTATTCTCTTTGCCCCACCCACTCAAGTAGGATTGAGATAGTTGACAAAGTAAAACCCTAGTGCAATAGTATTAGACTAACAAAACAGGAAGCTATGTGAAGCCCTTTATGTACCACAAAATCAAATGTTCCCATTTTTTCCTACAGGCATTAGAATGGCATAGAAATAAAGTCAGATTCAAGTCTCAGTTTCTATTTTGAGCAGAGGTTTGAAATGCCATCAGCTTAGATTAATGTGGTATGTATTAGTCACCTTGTATAAATATCTTTTATTTAAAGGGAACCTGACTGAATATATTTTCTTAAATGATAACATGCTAATGACATGGCAGAGCCCTTTAGATAAAGTCAAACACAACTTTCCTCGCCTATATTTTATAAATATCTAAACAACTACAAGCTTACAGCTGGAAAGCAAGAGACTCCCATGAAAATCAACTGATCAACTTCCAGAACTGCCTACCTTAAAATTTCATAGACGATACGTGTTTCCCTCTAACCCTCGGAAAGGTCTTTACCATACATGAGAGAGGTGAGTATAAAAATTTAGGAATGGAATGGCTGTCATCTCCTTGACTTAGATGTGTGTTATCACTATCACTTTCCTTACCCCATGCCAGACAGTTAATCCCTCATGTCCGTTTTTCCAACTGGGCTTTTAAGTCTTTCTCAACATAGAACTTCATGCACATGGCCCATGGATGGAAATGGCCATGGAAACAACATGATAACTATTGTGCAAGGCTCTGTTTTAAGCACTTTGCATTTATTACTTCCACTTAATGTTCTCATCAATCTTACAGTGGTTTTTGCACTTTATTATTATTTATATTATTATTTTACAATAAGAAAGCAGAGGCACGGAGAGACTGATAACCAGCCCAGAATCACAGAGCTAGCAAACAGCAGAGGCAGGATGCAAACCCAACCAGTCTATTGCCAGAGACCACGCCCTTCACCACTACGCTATGTGGTATCCTAAGAAATGAAAACCAATACAGAAAGAAGACGGGATTTTTAACCACCTTTTTCATAAACTTGTAAACATACAAAAAAGTGAACTAAAAAGTATAATAAACTCTTACAGTTCCATCAACCAGTTTCAAGGATTATCTAAACCTTACCCATCTTTAATCATGTTTTTTTCATTGCTGTTTTTGTCTTGTTATTAGTTTTTTATTTTGTTTTGTTTTGTTTCTTGGCTGGATTATTTTACAGCAAATCCAGAACACTGTCATTACCTAAAATCAATGGAGAATAAGTAGACCCAAAGATATACTATATTTCTGGACTATAAGACACACTCCCCCGCCAAGTTTGGGAGGAAAAGGGGGATGTGTCTTACACACCGGATGTAGCTTACCTGGCTCAATGTTGGGGCGGGGGGCAGGGAGCGGGAGCAGCAGCCTATGTTATTTACATTATTAAATATTTTATCACATTTTTTGCTTCAAAAATTTTTTTCCCTATTTTCCTCCTCTAAAACCTAGGTGCGTCTTACAGTTCAGTGCATCTTACAGTCCAGTGTGTCTTACAGTCCAAAAAATTCAGTAATGCAATTGCACTGAGACAGCCAGAAGAGGACCAGAGGGTCATGTGGTCTTTCCTCACCCCCACTCAGGAAGATGAGCTGCTTTCTCCTTCAAGTACCTCCTCTCCCACCCACCCACCAAATGCTGTGCAGTCTTTAGCCATAGTCAAACTAGCAGCTTCCTGCACACTTGCATACTCCCACCTCCCCATTGGATTCTAACTTCACAAGGGCAAGGACCACCATGTCCTAGTCACAACAGCTACCAGCACTAAGCTCCGTGCTTACCCAACAATAGATGCTGAAGTGTCTAGAGCAGGGGAAGGCAAAATGGGCATCTAATCTTCATAAAACAAGGTAGCCAAGAAAAATGAGGGAGTTCAACTAGACATTATTTTTACTTTAAATAAAAATATCATCCCAAAATTATAGTTGACCTTACTTAAAACCGTAAATGGTCAACTTTCCTAAAAAGAAAACAAAATATGTTTATATTCTAAACTCATTTCTGGATTGACCCACTCATAAGAAAATGTACAGAGATGTCAATAAGGATTTATCTCAAGTAGGCAATAGGTTCTCTGAATTCTAACCTCACAAGTCCCTTCCAGCTCCTTGTTTTTTCTTTTTTCTTTTCCAAATTTTCTTTTAATTGTTGTTCAAGTGTGGTTTTCTGTCTTTTACTGCTATCCCTACCCATCCACCCAGCCCTCCCCTCCTCCCTCCCATTACCTCACCCTCTAGCTTTTGTCCATGTTTCCTTTATACTTGTTCCTGTAAACCCTTCCCCTTTTCCCCTGAAAATCTCACATAATTCCCTCCCCTCTTCCCTCTGGACACTGTCAGCCTGTTCTCTATTTCAGTGTCTCTGGTTATATTTTGATTGTTTGTTTGTTTTATTGTTTAGGTTCCTGTTAAAGATGAAATAATATGATATTTGTCTTTCAGCCTGGCTTATTTTGCTTAGCATACTTTCCAATTCCATCCATGCTGTCGCAAAGGGTAGGAGCTCCTTCTTTCTTTCTGCTATATAGAATTCCATTGTGTAAATGTACTATAGTTTTTTGATCCAATCATTTACTGATGGGCACCTAGGTTGCATCCAGCACTTGGCTATTGTAAATTGTGCTGCTATGAACATGGGGGTGCATAGGTTCTTTTGGATTGGTGTTTCAGGGTTTTTAGGATATAATCCTAGCAGTGGAATTGCCTGCTCAAAATGCAGATAAATTTTTAGTTTTCTGAGAAAATTCCATACTGCTTTCCATAGTGGTTGTACCAGTTTGCAATCCCACCAAGAGTGCACTAGGGTCCCCTTTTCTCCACAGCCTCTCCAACACTTGTTGTTTGTTGCTTTGTTATGATGGCCATTCTTACTGATGTGAAGTGGTATCTCATTGTGGTTTTAATTTGCATCTCTCTGATAGCTAGAGATATTGAGCATCTTTTCATGTGTCTCTGGATCCTCTGTATGTCCTCCTTGGAGAAGTGTCTGTTTAAGTCTTTGCCCATTTTTTAATTGAGTTGCTTGTCTTCTTAGAGTGGAGTTGTAAGGTCTTTATATATTTTGGAGATTAAAACCTTGTCTGAGGTATCATTGGCAAATATATTTTCCCATACAGTAGGTTCTCTTTTTATTTTAATACTGTTTTCTTTAGCCATGCAGAAGCTTTTCATTTTGATGAAATCCATTTGTTTGTTCTTTCCTTTACGTCCCTTGCTCTAGGGGACATATCAGTAAAATGTTGCTGCGTGAAATGTCTGAGATTTTCCTGCCTATGTTCTCCTCTAGGACTTCAATGGTGTCACAGCTTATATTTAAATCTTTTACCCACCTTGAATTTATTTTTGTGTATGCAGTAAGTTGGTGCCCAAATTTCATTTTTTTGCACATAGCTGTCCAGTTTTCCCAACACCATTTGTTGAAGAGGGTATTTTTACTCCATTTTATGTTGCTGCCCCCTTTGTCAAATATTAATTGACCATAGAGACTTGGGTTTATTTCTGGGCTCTCTGTTCTGTTCCACTGGCCCATGTGCCTGTTTTTGTGCCAGTACCACGCTGTTTTGATTACAGTGGCCTTGTAATACAGTTTGGTATCAAGTACTGTGATCCCTCCTACTTTGCTCTTCTTTCTCAAAATTGCAGCAGCTATTTGGGGTTGTTTATGATTCCATATAAATTTTTGAAGTGTTTGTTCTATGTCTGTGAAATATGCCATTGGTACTTTAATAGGTACTGCATTGAATTTGTAAATTGCTTTGGATAGTATGGACATTTTGATGATGTTAATTTTTCCGATCCATGAACACGGTATATGTTTCCATTTGTTTGCCTTCCTTAATTTCTTTCTTCAGTGTTGTGTAGTTTTCTGAATACAGGCTTTTACCTGCTTGCTTTGGTTTATTCCTAGGTATTTTATTTTTCTTGTTGCTATATCAAATGGGTTTTTTTCCTTGATTTCTGCTTCTGCTGTTTCATTGGTGGTATACAAAAATGCCTTTGATTTCTGGATATTGACTTTGTGTCCCACTGTTTTGCCAAATTCATTGATTAGGTCAAGTAGTTTTTTGGCGGAGTCTATGGATTTTCTACGTACACTATCATGTCATCTGCAAACAATGATAGTTTTGTTTCCTCTTTTCCAGTTTGGATGCCTCTTATTTCCTTTTCTTGTCTGATTGCTGTGGCTGAAACTTCTAATACTATATTAAATAGAAGTGGTGAAAGTGGACATCCTTGTCTTGTTCCTGATCTTAGTGGAAAAGATTTTAGTTTTTGCCCATTGAGTATGATGGTGGCTGTAGGTCTCTCATATATGGCCTTTCTTATGTTGAGGAATGCTCCCTCTATTTCCACTTTGCTGATTGTTTTTATCATAAGTGGGTGCTGTACCTTATGAAATGCTTTTGCCATATCTATTGATATGATCATGTGATTTTTGTCTTTGCTTTTGTTTATGTGATATATTACATTTACTGATTTGTGAATGCTGAACCATCCTTGCATCCCTGGGATGAATCCCACTTGGTCATGATATATGATCTTTTTAAGGTATTATTGGATGTGGTTTTCCAATATTTCATTGAGGATTTTAGTGTCTATGTTCATCAGCGATATTGGCCTGAAGTTTTCTATCTTTGTTGCGTCTTTCTCTAGTTTTGGGATTAGGATGATGCTGGCTTCATAAAAAGAGTTTGGGAGTCTTCCATTTTCTTGGATTTTTTTTTAATAGTCTGTGAAAGATAGGGGTTAGCTCTTCCTTAAATGCTTTGTAGAATTCTCCTGTGAAACCAACCAGTCAAGGCTTTTGTGTGTCAGGAGTTTTTTGATTACTGCTTCAATTTCATCTGCTGTTATTGGTCTGCTTCTTCTTGAGTTTTGGAAGATCATGTTTTTTCTAGAAACTTGTCCATTTCACCGAGGTTTTCAAATTTCTTGGCATACAGCTCTTCATAGTAATTTATTACAATATTTGTATTTCCATGGTATTCTTTGTAATCTCTCCTCTTTCATTTGTGATTGTGTTTATTTGGGCCATCTCTCTTTTTTCTTGATGAGCCTGGTTAAAGGCTTGTCAATTTTGTTTATCTTTTCAAAGAACCAGCTCCTGGATTCATTGATCCTTAGAATTGTGCTTTTAGTCTCTATGTCATTTAATTCTGCTCTGATCTTGGTTATTTCCTTCCTTCTACTTGCTCTGGGCTGTCTTTGTTGTTCCTTGAGTTCTTGTAGGCAGAGGGTGTTTGTTTGAAATGTTTCTATCTTTTTTGGTAGGCCTGTATCACCATGAATTTCCCTCACAGGACTGCTTTCACTGTGTCCCATAAGTTTTGGGTTGTTGTGAGTTCATTTTCATTTGTTTCCAGAAACTTTTTGATTTCTTTCCTAATTTCATTCTTGACCCATTCATTGTTTAATAGCATGCTATTCAATCTCCATCATTTTGAGTGTTTTGGGTTTTTTCCCCTTGGGGTTGGTTTCTAGTTTCAGTCTCTTGTGGTCAGAGAAAATGCTTGGTATGATTTCAATTTTCTTGAATTTGTCGAGGCTTGTTTTGTGTCCTATCATGTGGTCTATCCTTGAGAATATTCCATGTGCATTTGAAAAGAATGTGTATTTAACTTCCTTGGGATGAAGGGTTCTATATATATCACTTAAGTCCACTTCATCTAGGGCATTGTTTAATGCCACAATATCTTTGTTGATATTTTGTTTGGAAGATCTATCCATTTTTGTGAGTGGGGTATGAAAATCCTCTACTATAATTGTATTGCTGTCAATATCTTTCTTGAAGTCCTCTAAGATTTTCTTTATGTATTTGGGTGCTCCTATGTTGGGTGCACATATATTTACAATGTTTATGTCTTCTTGAGGATTCTTCCTTTGAGTATTATGAAGTGACTTTCTGGATCTCTCTTTACAGCACTTTTTTTGAAGTCTATTTTGTCTGATATGAGTATTGCTGCCCTGGCTTTATTTTTCTGTCCATTTGCTTGGAAAATTTGTTTCCAGCCCTTCACTTTCAGTCTGTGTAGGTTTTTTTGTCCTGAGGTGGGTCTCCTGTAGGCAGCATATGTGTGGATCATGCTTTTTCATCCATTCAGCTATTCTATGTCTTTTGATTTTAGCATTTAATCCATTTACGTTTAATGTTATTATTGATAGGTACTTATTCATTGCCATTTTTGTACCTGTGTCCCTCCCTCTGTCTCTCTCTCTCTTTTCCTTCCTTTCTTTAAAGCAGTCCCTTTAGTATCCCTTGCAGAGCTGGTTTGGTGGAGGTGTATTCTTTTAGACTTCTTTTGTCTGGGAATCTCCTTATTTGGCCTTCTATCTTGATTGAGAGCCTTGCGGGCTAAAGTAGTCTTGGTTGCAGACCTTTGGTTCTCATTACTTGGAATATTTCTTGCCATTCTCTTCTGGCTTGGAGTGTTTCCATTAAGAAGTCAGCTGCTAACCTTATCGGGGCTCCCTTGTATGTTACTTCCTTTTTCTCCCTTGCTGCCTTTAAGATTCTCTCTTTGTCTCGGAATTTTGCCATTTTAATTATGATGTGTCTTGAAGTGGGCCTCTTTGGGTTCCTCTTGATTGGGACTCTCTGTGTTTCCTGGATTTGTGTGACTTTTTCTCTCATCAAATTAGGGAAGTTTTCCAGCATTACTTTTTCAAATAGGTTTGCTATCCCTTGCTCTTCTTCTCCTTCTGGTATCACTATTATATCGATATTATTATGTTTCATATTGTCTTGCATTTCCCTTAATCCCTCTTTATTCTTTCTGAGCCTCTTTTCCTTTTCTTGCTCTTTCTGGGTGTTTTTTTCTACTGTAT
Source organism: Anoura caudifer (assembly GCA_004027475.1). NCBI lineage: Eukaryota > Metazoa > Chordata > Mammalia > Chiroptera > Phyllostomidae > Anoura > Anoura caudifer. The sequence goes on along the minus strand of PVKU01003468.1, from coordinate 61,330 downwards.
CCTCCAGCTTGCTGATCCAATCTTCTGCTTCATCAATTCTGCTTTTGATTCCTTCTACTGTGTTCTTCAGTTCAGAAATTGTATTCTTCATTTCCTCTTGATCCTTGTTGATATTTTCTATTTCCTTTTTCATGTTGATATAGTTTGCAGTGAGTTCATTGTAGTTTTCCTGTAGTTACTGGTAGCTCATTGTGAGGTCATTGAGCTTCCTGACAACCATTGCTTTGAACTCAATATCTGATAGTTCAGTTTCCTCTGTTTCATTTAGCATTCTTTCTGAGGCTTCCTCCTTTCCTTTCATTTGGGGATTGTTTTTTTGTCTTCCCTTGGAAACATTCCAAGCCGGAAGAGAATGACATGAAATATAACAAGTATTGAGAACCAGAGGCCTGCAACCAAGACTACTTTACCCAGCAAGGCTCTCAATCAAGATAGAAGGCCAAATAAGGAGATTCCCAGACAAAAGAAGTCTAAAAGAATACACCACCACCAATGGGAAGGCCTCTGAGACTTCCTCCTTTCCTTTCATATGGGGATTGTTTCTTTGTCTTCCCATTGTCTTCCCATCTTTGTCAAACAATGGGAAGAGGCTTCTTGTTAGCCTCAGCTTCTTAAATTGATCTGTTCTGGCTCCCTGGGTTTATGGTGTGAATTTCTGTGGTAGAATACTTGTAAGATTCAGTCATGCAGTCTCCTTCATGTATCCTGGTGTTCACAGCTTCCACCTACGCTTTTTTTGTGACCAGTTAGAGGGGGTAGGCAAAATGGTTTAAGACAGCAAGAGAGTATTCTATGATTTTTACAGTAGCAGTTGGTAGAGAAAAGATAGGAGATCCTTTGGCTACGTATAGTGTTAACCATCATCTTCTGCCCAACTAGCCACTTTTTAGAAAGGATAGAAAGAAGACAAGACACTTGTTGAGGAGGGAAGGATTATGAGTTGGATCTTGAAAGCAGTGAGGTTGTGGGAGGTCAGATTCTGAGGTAAGGTGAGAGTAAAGGATGATAAATAGGTGTAGTGTATGAGAGAATAGAGTTAACCACTACAGTAGTAGAGTTCAGGAAACCATGAAGTGGGCTGAGAGCTGGGAGGGGTGTTGTGTAGTATTCACAATTGTATGGAACAGCTATTATTTACAACAATATTAGAGCAACAATTGTATGACAGAACCTGTGAGATCTAGATATTAATGATAGGGAGTATAGGACCTTGAGTAGTGTGCTAATGGAACACAAGTGAAGTTGAGGACAGTAAATTAGCAATACACCATGAATGAGAGAACAGGGGACACCTGTCAAATGATAGAATATAACCAGCCAAGCAAAGAAGACTAAACAGAAAGAAGAGGAATACAAAAATACTATTCAAATAAAAGATGTAAGAATAATGAAAATAATAATACAAATATGCAATATCTTGCAGGTTCTCTGTAATACGAAAGTGAAATTTGTCTCACTGTCTCAGCTGTTGGGATGCACCCTCTTTGGGTCCAACTCCGTCTGGTCTTTTCACAGTTTCGGGTTGTTTTTCTTTTTTGGTGGGGGGGTGGAGGGGATCTTACTTGTGGGTATTTAAATAGAAAAAAAAGAAAAAAGGAAAAAAAGCAGAAGAAGGAAGGAAGAAGAGATAAAATTTGAAAGAAAGAAGGAAGGAATAAAACAAGAAAGAAGGAAAGAGAAGCAAAGGAATTGACAGATTAAAAATATACAAAAATAAAAAATTACTTTAAAACAAAGAAAGGAAAACCAAAAAAAAACCTCTTGCTGGTTTCAAATTGGCCAAACCATTTTTTCTGGTCTTGCTGGCTGCAGGCTGTATTGCTTTTCTCCCTTCCTGTTCAGCATTGGGCACTCTCCCCAGAGCTAGCCAGAGCCCCTCTGCAGGGTCCTGGGTGCAGGATCCAGACCCTCCTAAAGGCGCACTCTCTCCAGGTTCACAGGTATGAGTTCCGGGCTCCTTGTGGAGAGAGCACTCCCTCCAGATTTATGGCTGTGGGCTCTGGGCTTCCTACAGAGTGTGTGCTTTCCCAGGGTCTATGGGGATGGCCCCGTCCTTCCCCGGAGAGCGCTCTCTCTCTGGGTCCACATGTGTAGGCCCCAAGCCACACGCAAAGCATTCTCTCCTCAGGCCCGGCTAGGTCACCTCTGGTCACACGGTCGGGTGCTCACTCTAGCCAGCGCTATTGGTGAGTGCTCACAGCCCCCCTGTGTGTTTGCTACTCAGTTCTTACTCCCCTCTGCGGGACCTCAAGCAACCAGGTCTCTAGTGCTGTTCAAACCCTGCTTGGCTGGGGAGGGAGCAGCCAACCCTGCTCTCCTGGAAGAGCCCTGTGGCAGACCCAGAGAGTGCCAGACCTGGGGTTGTAGCTTCCCTGGTCCCTGCACAGATCCCTGGGCCCTAATTGTCCTGAAGCACCCTCCTTACTGGCTGGCTTTTCAATGTCTGCGATAATTTTTGATCTCCTGTTTTCATATATGCTGTGGTACTGTTGTCTGTTTGCTCTGTTCCTCCGTAGATCTGCTAGGTTTCTCTCCCATGTATAGAGGTAAGTGGAATCTGCTCTCTCCTACCACGCTGCCATCTTCCTTCCCCCAGCTCCTTTTTGCCATGAATAAAAAATGACTCCCTTGTTGCCAATGGAACATGAGATAGGCTAATGACTGTTTCAGTAGGAGTTATTAATAATGCCTCTTGTCAACTCTGATCTTATTTAGTATGCATGTCCAATACAGAAAACCAAACATGTTATGTGTGTAAATGTATTTTATAATACTCATGAGCATAAATGCAAAATTAACATTGCAAAACACTTTCATGTTAACCCTAATCTTCACTGATGAACCTTCCAAAAAGGCTAGGGATTTTTCAGTTCAGATTATATTCCCAGAACCTAAATCCCATTCAAAAAATTTAAAAACATCTACTCATTTATTATTAAAACAAAAAAAAACCCTCTAGAATTTAATGAGAATATCTAATCTCTCCAAGTTGAGATATATGTTTTTAGAAACTTAGAAATACTCTTATGAAAAGCTTCAACAGTAGGGTTTTAGCCCAATCTTTTTTAAATGGCTAATTATAAGCATTGCAAGGAAATATATAGGTCATTAGCCATTTGTGAGACTATGAAGGCAGGTTACATGATAATTGACCTCTGAACATAATTACCCTTTAAATGACCTGTTATTTTTCTACTCTTTGAGTTGTATAAATTATCTATAAGCACACCACAGTAAATGGAGGCAACATTTTAGAGGTTCTAGAAAATTGTGAAAACCACAATGATAAACTCCACCAAGTATCAAGACTTGCAAAAGTCTTAATAAAGTGAAAATTTGTTCCCACTACAAAATACTTCCAAAAGCTGCCCAAGTTACTCTTAAGGGTCTCTCTTGTTCTATACTCACTTAAAAGAAAATGTTGCTATTAGGAGAGAATGTCTCTTGAAATTCTGCTACCATAAAGGCAATGTGAGGTAGCATGATAGACTGTGAAATTGAGACATAACCACTATCTTCAAGAGCTTACACTTCATAAGGGAGACAGGACATAGGAAAAAATAACTACAATGAGATGGTATGTGAGAATTCACAAGTGCTGAAAGCAAGGGGCTGTAAAGTTCCTAGGAGAAAAGATCATTTCGGGTTCACAAATAAAGGAAGACTTTTTGGAGGAAGTGATATTAAAATTGCACTTGAAAATGACATGCTCTACAGAGAGATTTTGGGGTTGGGTAGAGCATTGCAGAGATGAATGATTCACACCAAGACCCAAAGGTAGGAAAGCATAAATCCCTCAGAGAAAGATATGAATAATTCTGGTTGGCTAGTTAAGGGTATATGTCAGGGGCTGGTATGTAAGGAAGGTGAGAAGTGGGCTGGGCAGGTCATGGAGGATCTGGAACACCCAGCAAGGAACAGAAGCAATGACAAGGACAGCTTGCAGCAGTCAAACAAGGTCAAAGGGAAAATCATCTAGGATCAAGAGCCCTGTGGATTAGAGAGTGAAGATGTACTGAGAATAGTTTAGGGGAGAGGTACTAAGATGGTAAGGAGAGAGAGAAGGAACTGATCAGATTCAATCACTGAACACAAAGGAAAGCAAAAGAAGATAACAGATAATACTGATTATTAAATATCCAGCCTCAGCAGCCAGGAGATCATAGATATCACTAAAAGACAGAACAATTTGGAGAGCAGGTACTGGTTTGTAAAAGATTCATTTAGGACAGGGTTGTCAAATTTATTTTCACAAGAGGCCACATCAGCCTTGCAGTTGCCCTCAAAGGGCTGAATATAATTTAGGACTGTATAAATGTAACTGCTCCTTAACAGTTAAGCGAGAGCTCGGCACTGCCGCTGGGTAGAAACAAGGTGCTGGGACAGATAAAACAAGTTGGAGGCTGGACTCAGCCTTTGGGCCTTGTGTTTGCCACCTGCGATTTACGGGGGGAAATGTTCAGTTTGAGGTACATTGAGTCACCCAGATATTTGGAAGGTCATTTGAAAGATAGGTGAGTAGGAGGCTGGGGCTAGAAATATGGAGTCATCATCGCATCCTAAATCCTAAGAGCTGACGCTGTAGATGAGATGACCAAAGGGGAGACCAAAGAATTGAAATAGATGCGTTCTAAGAACAAACCTGGGGAACTCAAACACATGGCACAGGAGCCAGGAAACAGACAAGGCTTTGATGAACCAGAGATGTGAACCCCTTAGACTCAGGAGGTTTTCTGGATACAGCACCCTCCCCGAAATGATCTCCTAGAGCCCATCTCCATCTCCCAAAATACTGCCCAGCTTACAAGCCCTCAGAGAAACTTCCTGATCATCCTAATCAGAAACCAACCCTCCACCCAGCTCATGAACTTCTGCCAACTTGGCATCATTTTTAGGCTATCAGCATGTTTATCCTTGTGGCATGGTTACTTATGTAGATATCAGTTCTCCCTGTCCAACTCCTCAGCTATATCCCTACTTTCCCAAACATTCTACTACTTCCTTCATCAAAAAAAAAAAAAAAGAAACAAGAAAAAAATTATTTTGGGGTGGGGGGTACAAATTTATCTTTTCAAATTCTTTTTTAAATATTTCTACATTTTTATTTAATCATCAGAGGAACTGGGCTGCTAGTTGGAGCTGCACAGAGGCAGCCTGAATGCACACAGTGAATGGTTCCTTCCCAAGATGGACTGCTCCCCCTCACTTGCAGAGCTCACGCACTTAGGGCTCCCCGGCTGATGACACTGGAAGGAGTAGGTAAGGGTTTGGCCTGAAGCGCTTCTTGAGGCAGCTCCAACTCTAAGAGTTGCTTCAGTAGAAGAAAAGGAAGGCTTTAAATCTTAGGTGTGTCTTCACCCTGTATGGCTGCTTTAAGAACTAAATAGAGGAAGAACACTGGCCTAGGACCCAAGCAAGCCATCCTAATTTCAGTTTGCTCAGCTATAAAATGAGTGGTAAGATATCCTGGGGTTCAAAGGACCTACAGATACAATTCCCCTCCTTATGTCTGCTCCATTTGTCAAAACCTTGTAAAAAGAGATGGAAGGACATCTGACATAGGAAGGCCTGCCCAGTGCCTGAGCTCTGGTGGAGGGTAGATTCCATACAGAACAGCTGAGACCCACATCCAGGGCTCAAGAGCCTCCCTCTCCACACTGATCATCACTTGCCCCAGAACCCAGGAATACAGCACAGAAGAGGTGCAGCTAAGCCAAGGTAGCCCAGGAAACACTAAGGACTTCACACTGAATCACTTAACAGTGCCCCAGTTATGCCAGTCCACAGCCACTGTGGACACTGTTCCAACTGTTTATAGGCACAGGAGTGCCTGCAAATGCGAGTTGCACATTTACAAATAGTTCCTTTTTATAGTCATGTTTCAGATTTTGGGAGGTCTACTGTGCCGTGATGTCATCTCTAAGTACAGTGGTATTCCTAAAATAACCTGATGGAAAAGTAGTGTTTGAAGAAAGAACAACATTCTACGAAGAAAAAAGGAACTGACTCTGACATCACGTTCACTGTTTCTATGAGCTAAACCAATGGAGTGCTGCTCCTAGCATATGATCGAAGCATTTCTGGTCTTTTAAGAGCTTCATATCTTACTTAATCCTTGTCATCAAAGCATCATCTCTCCACTCAAGAAGAGAAGCAAAATTTTTCTTGACATTAAATCTAATAACAACTAGAAGAATAATGGTGAATGGTACTAAGATATCAATTAAAACACATGTGAAGTTTTCTGTGATTTACTGATGAAGTACAAATTTAGTATAGTTAAGTGGCACATAATTAAAAATAAATTCTAACATACTATTTCTTAAAAAGAGAAAATGCTGAATAGCAATATCAGGTATTGTGTTAATATGAAGCCTTTACACTAGGAGCTATTTTCTCTGGCACATAACCCCTGGGGGCTGAGGGGTGCCAATCTGGTATCCTTTAAAGCAGAGGTGATTGGAAATGCTCTAAGCACATCTAGAATTATTCTGTCCACACCTGTCAGCTCTCCTTTAGCAAAAGCTCTACCATGGGGACACAGCTCCATTCACCTTGAAGTTCATTTTTTTTTAAGGAATCAAAACCTTCACTTTTCCCTTAGAAAGATACAGACCATATCTTTCATGCTCCCTCTAAAACAGTAATATGCCACTGGAAATTTTACTACTAAAAATGATGACAAAGAGTTGCTTCTACATTTTAAAATCTTTAGACCATACGGGCATTCATATCTAAAAGTATGAATTACACATTTTAACACGGTTCCTTATTATATCATGTTCCAGATACTGAGACACCTACTGTGCTGTGATGTAATCCCTAATTACAATGGTATTCCTAAAATAAATCTGATAGGAAAGCTGGTCTGAGCCACAGCACCTTCAAGAAACGAGGTGAGCAAAGAACCTCTTAGAAACTGCTTACAAACACATCAAGATAAAGGAAAAGTAATGCATTACTCCTAGGAATAACTAGGTAGACCAAAATTCAGAACTCCATGCATACAAATGTTCAGTGCATCACCTCTGTAAACCCAAGATAGAAAAGGAACAAGTTTGGAGACAGGAAATTGAAAACAAAATTATAAAATCAATCTCATTCTCAATCACTTCTTCCTCAGCATGATATCCCTCTCCCTCCTTCTTTCTCCTCCAACTTGATTCAGCTACTATAATCCCTTCAATACAGTTCTCCACATAAAAACTTCTAAAACTTTCCTGGCCCTGGGCAGATTCTTGCTAACCAACATCTGGGCTGTCCTGGCTTCAGATGTAATAACAATAACTTGGAAGTTGATGAGGCTAAGATGGGGTTTGGTCATCAAAGGCTTAGCTGAATAGGGCAAACTCTGGATCTTCTTTAGGGACGATGGCTATTGTGACTTGTTCAGAGGCTATTAATTCACACTATAAAATATAGTTTACAATGGAAGTCTCAGCAGCCAGGCAATCTTATCAGCCAATGGGGACCTTCCCGGGCACAGACTTGAAGTTCAGCTCAATACAAAGCCATTATAAGGAACCACAGGCAACTAAAACAATTTTCTACTAATATTTAATACCTAATATGTATCATGATGGCACAGCATGGTAACACCTGTTATGAATCTTGAACTTCTTACCTAGAATCCACAAACCAAAGGGTTCCTGAGGTTCCTGGAATCAGTCCCTGGATAATTATTTTCTAGATTTAAGAGTAACTTTAAAGTCTTTTTTCCAGTTCATTAATCCCTCATAATGGAGAAAATGATAGTGTGAAATAGGCTACTTCTCTTCATTAGATTATTTTTTAAATCCCAGTAATGGGGGATTAAAATTGTCAACCCAAATTTTCAACTTATTACATAAAGAAAATGAAATGCTGTTACACCCTACTCCTATCTGGCGCAATGCATGTGTCTGTGCTGAGCGTGCAGACTACCCGAGCCGGGCTGCCCCCACTATGGCCTGTCTGCCCCACTTACGGTTAGCCAGCCGGTTCTGCTCAGGTTGTGCATTGTCCACGGACTGGGTGCTGGAGACCGAAGACACGCTGGAGCTCCGCATGAAGCCAAATGCTGCCAGTTTGGCTGCAGGAAGACGTGAGTATCCAGGAGGCCGAAGCCCAGATTTCTGCAGACCGGATTTGGCGACATTTGAACTGGAGGCTTTCTTTAACTCTGTTAAAATGAACCCAAAACAAAACAAAACAAATCTTAGTTGACAGTGAGCTAGAGAGCGCACGGAGTGTGAGTGCTAATCCAGTTCTAGCTTAAACAGACCATGAGTAATCTTGAGGGTCCAGTTCAGCACATTCACAAACACATCTTTCCCAGAAAGCCCCTTCTGATGCCAGGTGTTTCAGGGAACTCGAAGAGCAGGAGAGGCAGAGGTGGATCAGATCAGAAACACTAGCCCTATTGTAGGGTCATAAAGAAAGATACAAAGGGCTTAGGAAGCTCAATGATAATACTGTTGCAAGTTATGGGAGAATTGTGAAATTGAGATACATCTTAAAATCTGACATATGATGGGCAAAGGACCCTCCTGGAAACTATTCATTAGCAATTATAACCAGCATATAGTAAGTCATGGAGACAGGTACAGAGAATCATTTTACTAAGCTTTAGCTCGTTGACAGGAATGAGGGGAAAGGGCATAGACTGAAGAGCTGGTCAGGTTGGAATCTGCACTATAACAGTTACTAGCAGTGTAATTTTGGGTCCCTGACCTAATACTTAGAATCACAGTTTCTTCCCCCAGAAGGAACTTGGGATCATAAAAGTGGCCTTGCAGGTTTAGTGTAAGTATTCCTACTTATGATACAGAATTTAATAGGTGCTCAAATTCATGCTAGGTTTCTTTTCTCTTTTTTTCTATTATTTATTTTTATGTTACTGCATACTTCAAAATTAGTTTCCAGATATATGCAAATCCAGCTATTGAAATAACAAACCACCATGCTATAAATCCATCACCACAACACTACAAGAAGTCTCTCAATACCAGATAGAAACAGAATGTTTTCAAGACATATGCTCTACAATACAAAATTTAAAAGAAAAAAGGCCGAGCTCCCTAGTATTCTGTATAACCGTCCTAGCCAGTTATACAGAACAACTTTAACAACTTTCTCCTGCAGCCATCTTTACCCCGAGTACTTATGTCCCTATCCCTTGGTCCACTTGTTGTTATCCAGTGGAAGATTACTCAGGATGCAGATTAAACATAATTTTTTAACTGGCCCATTTGTTAAAAAAAGCCAATGTCTAAAAATCAAGGAAGAGTCTATATATTAGAAAGTTTCTATGGGTGGAACTATAGAAAGAACCAATAGATGCCAGGATGCCTCTTGGGATGCCAAGGTTTATGATGCCTCTTCCTCTACCAGCAGCTCCCCATAAGAATGAGGCAAGGACAGTTTCACATCCAGTGAAGGCACAAGTTGCACATCTGTAGTTTCCTGATCCTGGTCAGGAGTAGGATGGGGAGGAATCGGGTGAGTGCAGGAACTGGGATCTGGGGCTGCAAATATTCCTAACTAAGGTCTGCTCTGATGCTTGGAAAAAATGCTGAAATATGACAATGAACAAATAAATAGTTTACTAAGTAGTAATGGCCCTTTGCATCAGCAATTAAATGCCATTTCCAATGTCTGTACATTGTTTTCACATCATTTTGCTTACTTTTAGAAGATATCCCCAGAACAATGAAAGTGTCCCTCTGTATCAGATACCATTTTTTGTATTAAGTTTATACCAAATCAATTCTGGATGATGTCTGTAAAACAGTAAAAGAGTTGCTAGAAATCAGATGTAATTTTGACAATAAGTATACACTAAACCCAACATATTTTGATAGTATTTTCAGCTATAGATAACCTCCTTCCTAACCCAGTTAAACAATAATTAGCTTGCAATTATACAAGATCACGTAAGAAAAAATACAAGTAAAATATTTTTGGAGGGAAAGCAAATCCATCTTTGGAAATGAAAGAGAAGTCAGAATATCTAACAGAGCACTTTGGCATGTGGTAAATACTTGTTTAATATTTATTTCAGAACGGATACCAAGTACTAAGTCATAAAATAAAGCAATTAAGCCACTGAAAATTTTCAAAAACAAATCTATCTTAGCTACCCTTACCTATATTCAATCACTGTTCATTTCCTCAGTAGAAAGGCAGCAGTGAAACATGTTGAGAGAGGAGGAGAACCTGACAACACAGGATTCCAAGTACACAGGATGGAGGTCTCTAAATGACTTTCTAGTTTTCACATTCCCCTAGTTCAGCTCTTCCTTTTAATAAAAGCACATATGCAGTGGTGGGAGTTATTTGTGGATGTATGCCTTGTCCCAACTCTCCGTACATATAGTTTTCTCTAAATTTAATATAACTTAGAGTATACATCAAGTCACTGTACAATGGTCTCTCCTTACAAACAGTACAATTCAGGGACTAGAGGAGAAAGTAAAACCTACACCACTTGGTTTTGACAAGTTATTATTCTATAAAGTTTACCTGAAGTATTCATTAGCCAAGCTTGTACTACATTAATTTACCACACAGCATGAGTTGAACACCTCCACTAGTCTCTCTGCAAGTGAACTAGTCTGAAGTGAAGTTCAAAAGCCTGCTTTTTAAACAAACACCTCAGTGATTCTCATTCAGGTAGTTCTCTGGACCACACTTGGATAACTTCTACAGAAGGTGCCAATTCATCCTGTGAAATAATCACATTCAAATATTCTCATTGAATATGCCTTGATTTAATCTTAGTTTCTCATAAAACTGGACTTAATTATTAAAAAATATGCAGTCCCTATTCTTTTTCAAACTAGTCTAGCATGTCAGAGAAAAGTATTTTTTCCTTGGACTGTTCAAAAATATTTTTTATCCTTGGACTGTTCAAAAATATAGACTTTGACAGAAATAGTATATCAAGGTTCATTGTAAGCCTTCAATAGACTAATAATAGTGATTAATATAATAAAGCTGAGGAGCACATTAAGAGAGACAACTTCCACAATGGTGGCATGAGAAGCCCCATGGATACTTTCTCCGGTGAAGCTGATGGGGAAACTCAAGAGTTAGAAAATTTTAGTTTAAGGTAATAATAAGCCAAGTAGTTAATGCATGTAAAAAGCTATTGCTTCAGGAACTGCAGGTACAGCCCACCCTGACTCCAGGAAGCCACAAGTGATTGACCTTTGTGCTCCAGAAGAGACCATAAGCAATCAAGGTGGTATCTGACCCACTGTGTTCCTGGGGGAGACAGTCCACTGCTCAGGGCACAGATAAAGAAAATCACCCGCCAGTGGATGAGAGGATGCTAGGGAAATTGCCAGACTGCAGCTTAGATCTGATTAACCTCTCTCCTGAATTCCAAATCCCTTACCTATACTTTTTTCCCTTGAAATTCCAGATCCCTCACCTACACTTTTTCCCCTTATAAAAAAGGCTGGCTTGAAAGGAAATATAAGATGGTCTGTAAGGATACAAACCCACCATCTTCTCAGATCACCAGCCATCTTAATAAAGCGTCCACAAAGACTCAATCCTTGTCTCTGGGTCTGGTAGGTGACAGACAGCACAAATGCCAGCTTTTCTGGTTTCAAGACAAATAAAATTGGTAAAAATTATTTTTAAAAAATAACAAGAATTTAAAGTCTCTAGAAATTGTTCTAAGAACATAGAACAAATAAAGAAACACTTTATAAGAAAATCTATTAAATGTCAATAAGAACAGTGATAGTGGATGGCACGTGACCCAGGACCCACTCCCTTCCTCCCCTACTCTGTCCGTCTCAGCATGATGAAAAGTCTACTTTGAGGGGTATGGCCAAGATGACAAGTTTCCTCACCCCATTAGAGTATGCTGTATAGTAGGAGAGGTAGGCTACCACCATTTCACATCCATATCTAAGAGAAACACATCACAATTGCCACCCCTTAGCAGAATCATGACTAAGAGATTTTGCCCAAGTGTAGAGACAGGGCATAAGAACAAAAATGGCTGAAGCAATGTGCAAAGAAATTGACTTTATTTGGAAGAGTATGGGAGAATTTTAAGCCTAAAGGCACTCTTGAAAACAATGCAGATTTTTATGGTAAGCAATGAGGTAAAGGCTAGTAGCTCTATCTGAGCAAGCAGATAAACTATAGGTAGACCAGTTTACCAAAGAGAACCAGGAAAAAAGCTATGAAGAGCCTTCAAAAACTATCCTTGAAAATGGTCCTGAATTTATTGGATCAGTCTGTGTAGTAATTTATGCTTCAAGGCACTGTAATTAACAGAGCCTGATATCTGGGTATGTTATCAAAGGGAGGAAGACAGCTTAACAGAGAACTCACTGAGAAAAACAAAGAAAGCTCTGCTAAAATACTGTCAGAGTACTAGAAGAAGCAAAAAACACACACACACACAAAAACAAAATACTGTTAGAGTGACTGCACATTCCCAAGACTGTGCCCTCAATGGAGTGACATCAATGCTTTCACATTGCAGGGGAAATAGGCTTCATTACAAGAGACCAACCATGTCACTAAACAAATAAATAAACAAACAACAACAATGCCCAGACAGGAAGTTAGGTAACCAGTATCCATAGATGTAACAATGTATTATCTAAAAGTCCAGTGAAAAACAAACAAAAAAAAAAGTGAGACATGCCAAAAAACAGAAAACTATGATTCATAAATAGGGGAAAATAAGCAAGCAATAGAAAGTGCCTGTGAGAGAGGTGAAACAAAGTCTTCAAAATAGCTGTTATAAATACATTAAGAACTAAAGGAAACCATGGTTAAAAAAGATATCTCATGGTAAATGAGATATGAAAAGGTCTCGTTAAGTAGGAAATAATAATGAAAATATAAAAATTATTTTTAAAAGAACAAAAAAAGAGCCAAATAGAAATTCTGGTGCTGACAACATTGAAGAAAGAAATTAAGGAAGACACAAACATATGGAAGCATGTACCATGCTCATGAATTGGAAGAATTAACAACATCAAAATGTCCATACTATCCAAAGCAATTTATAGATTCAATGCAATCCTTATTAAAGTGCTGATGACATATTTCACAGATAAAGAACATTTCAAAAATTTATATGAAACCATAAATGACCCTGAATAGCTGCAGCAATTTTGAAAAAGAAGAACAAAGTAGGAGGGATCACAGTACCTGACATTGAACTATATTACAAGGCCACTGTAACCAAAACAGCCTGGTACTGGCATAAGAACAGACACATAGATCAATGGAACAGAATAGAAAGCCCAGAAATAAACCCAAGTATCGATGGTCAATTAATATTTGACAAAGGGGGAAGAAGCACAGAATGGAGTAAAAACAGCGTCTTTAACAAATGGTGTTGGAAGATCTGGACAGCAACATGCAAAAAAAATGAAACTCAATCACCAACTTACACCATACACAAAAATAAATTCAAGATGGATAAAAGACTTAAATATAAGTTGTGACACCATTAAAGTCCTAGAGGAAAGCATAGGCAGGAAAATCTCAGATATTCCATGCAGCAACATCTGCACTGATATGTCCCCTAAAACAACAGACATAAAGGAAAGAATAAACAGATGGGACCTCACCAAATTAAAAAGCTTCTGTATGGCCAAAGAAAACAGCATTAAAATGAAAAGAGAACCAACTATATGGTAAACCATATTTGCCAATGTTACCTCAGATAAAGGTTTAATCTCCAAAATACATAAAGAACTCACACAACTCCAATCCAGGAAGACACAAAATCCAATAAAAAATGGGCAAAAGACCTGAACAGACACTTCAAGGAGGACTTACGGACGGCCCATAGACATATGAAAAGATACTCAGCATCACTAGCCATCAGAGAGATGCAAATGAAAACTACAATGAGATACCACTTCACACCGGTCAGAATGGCCATCAGAAACAAAGCAACAAACAACAAGTGTTGGAGAGGTTGTGGAGAAAAGGAGACCCTAGTGCATGGTTGGTGGGATTGCAGCCTGGTACAACCACTATGGAAAAGAGTATGGAATTTTCTCAGAAAACTAAAAATGGATCTATTCTTTGACCCAGCAATTCCACTGCTAGGATTATATCCTAAGAACCCTGAAACACCAGTCCAAAAGAACCTATGCACCCCAATGTTAATAGCAGCACAATATACTATAGCCAAGTGCTGGACACACCCTAGGTGCCCATCAGTAAATGAGTGGATAAAAAAACTGTGGTGCATTTATACAATGGAATTCTATGCAGCAGAGAGAAAGAAGGAGTTCCTACCCTTCCCAACAGCATGGATGGAACTGGAGAGCATTATGCTAAGTGAAATAAACCAGGAGGTGAGGGACATATACCATATGATTTCACCTTTAACTGGAACATAATCAACAAAAGAAAAAAGCAAGCAAAATATAATCAGAGACGTAAAAATTAAGAATAATTTGACAGCAACCAGAGGGGAGGTGAGAGGGGATAATGAGGGGAAGGGTTTTCAGGAACTACTACGAGGAACACAAGGACAAAACTGGAGGGGGAAGGATGTAAGCAAGGGGGGAGGTGGGTTTGGTTAGGGTCGGGGGGAGTGGTTCAGTGAAAATGCAGACAGCTGTAATTGAACAACAATAAAATAATTATTAAAAAATAGAAACTCTTGTGTTGAAAAGTAAAATAACTAAAATGAAAAATTAACTGCAGGGGTTCTACAACAGATTTAAACTGATGAAAGAATCTGTAAACTTATAATAGATAAATAAATATCATAATTCTAGAAACAAACAACAAAGAGCCCTAGCCAGGTAGTTCAGTTAGTTAGAGCACTGTCCTAATATGCCAAGGTTGTAGGTTATATACCTGAGCAGAGCACATACAAGAGTCAAGCAAAAAGTGCATGGATAGGTGCAACAACAAATTGATAATTATCTCTCTCTTCCTTCCTTTTTCTCTCTCTATAAAGAGAAAGCAAGAAACATTAACAAAGCCTCAGAAAATTGTGGGACACCATTCAAATGTGCAATGACATACAAATAATGGGTGCATCAGATGCAGAGAAGTGAAAGGAACTGAAAATATATTTGAAGAAACAGCTAAAAATTTCCAAAATTTGTGAAAAACATTAATCTACACATCCATGGTGCTTGACAAAACCCAAATAAGATACATGCAAAGAGCTCCATACCCAGACCCATTATGGTAAAAATCTTGAGAGCCAAAAACAGAAAATCCTGAAAGCAGGAAGAGAAAAATGACTATGTATGAGGGAATACCAATAGATTAACAGCTGACTTCCCATCAGAAACCATGGAGGGCAAAGGACATTGGGATAACATGTTCTATGTGTTGAAAGAATAAAACTGTCAACTCAGACCTTTATATTGAGCAAAATTATCTTTTAAAAATCTAGCCAAAAACAAAGACATTCCCAAATTAACAAAATATGAGAAATTTATTGCTCACAGACTAAATTTATAAGAAATATTAAAGAAAGTCCTTCAGATTGAAAGCAAGTGGTCTCAAATGATAATTCAAGTACATAGACACACACACGACAAAGAACATTGGTAAAGACAATTATATAATTATAAAAGGCATTATAATACATATTTCTTCTTATCTCATAACTTAAATTGCAATAGTATAAAACAATAGGTATATAACTGTATAATTGGGTTTATACAATAGAAATGTAATGTATTTCACAATATCAGCAAAAAGGAGGTAGGTGGAAGCAAAGTTGTATGAGAGTAAGGAAATAACAATAGATGGTAACTTCCATACATAAGAAATGAATAAAATGGTAAAACCAAAAATAAATAAAATGGTTTACCAAAAATGGTAAACAAAAACTAATACAAGAAACTGAAAAATATATACTGCTCTCCTTTAGTCATTCTCTGCTTATTTAAAAGATGTAAAATTATATGAAATAATAACTAAAAATATATATTACTTGGTTTGTAACAGACATAGATGTAATATACAGGAACAATAGCACTAAAAGAAGAAAGAGGAGATAGAGTTACATAGGAGTAACATTTCTATAGCTCACTACAAGTAGTATAAATATTAAGCAGATTCTGGCAAGTTAAGATGTTTCTGGTAGACCCTAGAGCAATCAAAAAGAAAATAACTCCAGGGTTCTGGCCAAGATGGAGGCATAGGTAGAAACCCTTCACTTCCTCACACAACCAAAAGGAGTATAACAACCAATGTAAAATTAATAAACAACCTGAAGTGACAGAAAATCAAACTGCATGGAGCTCTGACAACCAAAGAATTAAAGAAGTAGTCAACCAGAACTACTAGACTGGTATGCCGAGACAAAGAAACATGGCCTAAATGAAAGAACACAGCAAAGCTTCAGAAAGAGAGCTAAGTGATCAGGAGATAGCCAACCTATCTGATGGAGAATTTAAAGCCCTGGTAATCAAAATTCTCATAGAACTGATTAAGCTTGGTTGAAAAATGAAAAAACAAATGAAAGATACCCAAAATGAAATAACGCAAACTATGTAGGGAATCAACAGTGACAGGAAGGAAACTAGGACTCAAAGCAATGATTTGGAACAAAAGGAAGAAATAAACATCCACGTGGAACAGAATGAAGAAACAAGAATCAAAAAAAAAAAAAATGGAGATAGTCTGAGGCTGGGACAACCTGAAATGTTACAATACCTGAATTACAGGGGTGCCAGAAAGAGAAGAACAACAGCATGAAATTGAAAACTTATTTGAACAAATAATTAAGGAAATTTCCCCAATCTGGTGAAGAAAATAGACTTCCTGGAAGTCCAGGAAGCTCAGTGATTCCCAAAGAAGTTGGACCCAAAGAGGAACACACTAAGGCACACCATCATTAAGTTACCCAAGATTAAAGATAAAGAGAGAATCCTAAAAGCAGCAAGAGAAAAGGAGAGAGTTACCTACCAAGGCATGCCCATTAGGCTATCGGCTGATTTCTCAAAAGAAACCTTGCAGGCAAGAACGGGTTGGAAAGAAGTATATGAAGTCATGGAAGGCAAGGACCTACATCCAAGATTACTCTATCCAACAAAGCTTTCATTTAGAATGGAAGGGCAGATAAAGTCCTTTCCAGATAAGGTCAAGTTAAAGGAGTTCATCATCACCAAACCCTTATTATACGAAATGTTAAAGGGCCTTACAAAAAGAAGATAAAAAATATGAACGGTAAAATGACAACAAACTCACAACTATCAACAAATGAAACTAAAAGAAAAGACAAACAACGGAAACAAAAACTAAGCGAACAACTAGAACAGGAACAGAATCAGAGAAATGGACATCATATGAAGAGATTTCAATGGGGAGGAGGAAGGGAGGAATGGCAGGGGGAAGTACATGAAAGAAAAAGCATAATTGGTAGGCATAAAATAGATGGGGAGAGGTCAAAAATGGTATAGGAAACACTGAACTCAAAGAACTTATATGTACAATCAATGGGCATGAACTAAGGGGGGGGGAATGCGGGAGGTGGTGGGTACAGGGCAGAAGGGATATAAAGGGGGGAACTAGGAAAACTGTAATAGCATATTCCATAAAATATACTTAAAAAAGAAATAAAGAAAATAACTCCAAAAATATAGCTTAAAAATCACTAGAGGAATTAAAATGTTACACTAGAAAATGTCCACTCAGCCCTGGCTGGTGTGGCTCAGTGGATTGAGTGCCAGCCTGTAAACCAAGGGTCACTGCATTGATTCCTAGTCAGGACACATTCCTGGGCTGTGAGCAGGGTCCCCAGTAGGGTGTGCATAAAAGGAAACCACACATTGATGTTTCTCTCCCTCTTTCTCTCTCCCTTCCTCTCTCTCTAAAAATAAATAAATCTTTTTTAAAAAAGAAAGAAAATATTCACTCAGTGCAAATGATAGCAGTAATGAGGAGTAGAGAAACAAAAAAGACATGAGCAGACAGAAAACAAAAAGTAAAATGGCACATGTAAATCTAAATCAATTCTATCAATAATATTATTAAACGTGAATGTATTAAACAATCCAATCATCAGGCAGAGATTATCAGACTAGATGAAAAACAAGATCAAAATATATGCTGTTTGCAGGAGAGACACTTTAAATTCAAATTTACAATTAATTTAAAATTGAAAGGATGTAAAAATATCATGGAAAGAACCACCATGAGAAAGCTGGAGTGGCTGTTAATATCAGACAAAACACATTTTAAAACAAGAAAGAGAGATTTTTATTATGATATAAAAGTCAATCCATCAGGCAGATATAGCAATTATAAATGTATATACTCCTAACAACAGAGTCCCAAAATACACAAAGCAAAAGCTTACAGCATTGACAGGAGAAATAAATAAATTCAAAATAATAGTTGGAGACTTCAATTACGACTTTCAATAACGGAACAACTAGGCAGAAAATTGGCTAGAAAATAGAAGACTTGAATACCATAAACCAACTAGACCTAACAAATATCTATAAAGCACTCCATCCAACAGAAGCAGAATTTATAGAATGGGGCAAAAGTAGGATAGTTGTTTGTATGGACTATGATACAATGAATAAATAATAATACAAGAATAAACTGTTTTGTGTATGCACAACTGTAAAACTACTTTTGCTCCATCCTGTAGATGTTTCTCAAGTGCACATACAACATGCTCCAGGATGCTATAAAACAAGCACTAATAAATTTTTAAAAATTGAAATGATAGAAATATATTTTGTGATCATAATGGAATAAAATTAAAAATCCATAACAGGAGGAAATTTGGGGAGTTCGCAAATATGTGTAAATTAAGAAACACCCTACTAAATAACCAAAGGTCAAAGAAGAAACCACAGGGCAATTATAAAATACTTTAAGGTAAATGAAAATGAATACATGCCACACCAAAACTTATGGGAAGCAACTAAAGCAGTACTTATAAGGAAAGTTATATCTATAAATGCTTCCATTAAAAAAAAAGAAGGTGAAGATGGGTTAAAAAAAAAGTATTTAGAAATCTGGTAGCATTTTGTTGATGTTGTTAATGATTTTTGTTAAAAAAAAAAGAAGGATGTCAAGTCAATAAAGTAATCTTCCACATAAAGACACTGAAGAAGAGCAAACTAAACCTAAACCAAGCAGATGGAAGGAGATAACAAAGATCAGATTAGAAATAAATGAAAAAGAATAGAATAACAAGAAAGAAAATCAATGAAATCAAAAGTTGGTTCTTAGAAGGATCAACAAAGTTGATAAAACTTTAGCTAGTGACCAGAAAAAGAGAGAGAAGACTAAAATTGTTAAATTAGGAATGAAAGAGGGGAAATCCCTATTGATTTGGCACAAATAAAAAGAATTGTAAGAAAATATTATAAACAACTATATCTCAACAAGTTAGGTAATCTAGCAAAATGGGCAAATTCCAGAAAGACATAAACTATGAAAATTGACTCATGAAGAAGTAGAAAATCTGAATATACTTATAACAGAGAGACTGAATTAGTATTCTAAAAACTTTCCACAAGAAAAGTTCAGTCTTACATGTCACTAGAGAATTCTATCAAACATTTAAAGAAGAATATATACCAATTCCTCACAAATTATCCAAAACAAGAGAATACTTCCAAACTCATCCTATTAGGTCAATATTACCTTCATACCAAAACCAGACAAAAATTCCATGAGATAATAAAATTATAGAACAGTATCTTGTATAGATGCAAATTTCTCACTCAAACTGAAATCAATCACATATAAAAAGGATTATGTACCATAACCAAGGGAAATTTATCCCAGGAATGAAGGACTGGTTTAACATGGAAACAGTCAATGTGCTATATCATAATAGAATAAAGAAAAACACATGATCATCTCAATAGATGCAGAAGAATCACTTGACAAATTCCAATAGCACTTCAAAATAAATACTTAACAGGCCAACAGTAATAAAAAATGCCATCAACCTGATAAGGGCATCTAGAAAAAAACCATAGCTAATATCCTATTCAATGGAAAAACATTGACTACTTTCCCAAAGACTAGCAACAAGACAAGGGTGTTTGCTCTCACCACTTTTATTCAATATTTACGGACGGTTCCAGCCTGGGTGATGAGGCAAGAAAATAAAATAAAAGGCATTCATATTGGAAACAAAAGCAAAATTCTATTTGTCAATGACATTGTTCATATACAGCAAATCATATTAAATCTAAAAAATAACTAATAAATGAGTTCAGCAAGGTTACAGGAGAAAGTTCAACATTTAAAATCAATTGTATTTGGACCCACTTACAATGAATAATTCAATAAATGGACCCAATAGCATCAAAAAAAAAAATTAGGAACGATAGTCAAGGGTAGGATTCCACTTTTTATGTTTGACTGCTAAGAGCTATGGAGTCTCAAACCCCCTTCTACACCCCTCACCTCCTTCCTGCCCCACACCTGGAAAGTTGTTGAGAAAGTGCAGTGCTCCTCCTTTGGCCCTCCCGGAGGTCCAAACTACACAAGCCACTGCCCACTTCCAGCAGAGCCCACCCTTGGCCCTACCCCTTAATGACAAAAAAAAAAAAAAAATTGCTGAGCCAGTGTCCTTTCCTTGCTCTCTCAGACTATTTCAGACACGCTAGAGAAACCTCAATTATGTAAGTAACGAATGTCCTTTTGCTTTGTGTTTGGCTTCATTAGTCTTTACAAACCAAATTTTGGGCAGGGACCAAACAATAGATGTTGTGATCAGGATACTGAGAGTGTGACCCCCATCACAGCAAAGCTTTCTTCTTCTTTTTTTAATCCTCACCTGAGGATGTGCTTCTCGATGTAGAGAGAGGGCAGTGGAGGTAAAGAAAGAGAGGGAATGAGAAAGAGAAACACTGATCTGTTGTCTCTTGTATGCACCACATCTGGGGACTGAACTTGCAACCCAAGCACGCACCCTGATTGGGAATCAAACCCGTGACCTTTTGGCTTACAGAAAACTGCTCCAAGCAACTGAGCCACACTGGCCAGAGTTGGGAGTGCTGCTTCTTGCTTTCCTTGTTAAAGGGCTCTGCTGCCTCGGAGCAAGCTTGGCCTCTGAGCTGCTGCTTTCTGGCAAGCTCTGAGCCATGTTGCTCTCTGCTGCATCGGTGAGTTCTACAGAGTCTGTTATGGATTTACCTTACCTAACTTGGAAGTTTTGATAATTAGTTAGATTTTAAGAACAGGAATATGGGATTCAAGTGGGGCCTTTTCTAGAGTGGCCTCGGATCATGTATTTTGTTCCCTGGATCTAGCTATGTGTCTTATAAAGGAGGTGTGACTAATGCTGAGCTCAAGGGAAAGACTACCTTATGTTATACAGAGGCTCTCTGAGCGGTCACTCCTGAAAAAGCAGTCGTTAGGGGAAAAGAGAGAGAAAAGAACAAAGAAGCCATCATCGTGTGAAGTGTGAAGTGCTGAGGCCTGCACTCCTAAAGGCAGATGGCTCGGTGGGCTCCTTAGATTCCTCTGTTCCTGCTGCTGTCTGCATCTCTGTCAACAAAAATGCTGATCCTCGGGCTTAAAAAGAAAAATCTCCATAGCATCTCCGTGCATAGCAGAGGGGTTCATTTAAACCCTACTTAAGCCCAGGGTGCTTAAATCCCATAAAGCAACCAGTGCCACAGGGGAGGCCTCCAAACTCGATGGATACGGATGTGTGGCTCTCTGGAGAAAATGTATAAATATAAGCAGAGTAGAGAGAATCCCCAACAAATACAAACAAAGGCTAAAAATGAAAGCGGCGTGGCAAGGAGGGGGAGAGGAGAAGGAGAAAGAAACCTGGATGTAGCAGAATAAACAAAAACTAAAACAGATATCCAAAGTTGGACCCAATTGTGGGACTAGAAATCCAAAACTTACTACAGGAATTTATACAACAAAAGAGAAAAGATGACCAACTTTTGTACCTCTACAACACAGCTTCAGAACTAATGTTAATATCTGCTTAAATGCACCAATTGTCCAAACTGTATGGCCTTAATCAATACTGGGGTTTGATTATACCTGGGGATCTCATTAAATTTAAACAAGGAATCCCCTATAATATTCTACAAACTTAGGGGAATGTTGAAAAATAAAGAGAGGACACAGGTATGCTTCACTTTAACCAAAAGAATTATCATCTTGGCTAAATTCCCCGAGTCATAGCACATGGCCCCCATGGCCCTAAACTATCCCACAGTGAGCATGGATGCACAATGATGAATAAATGTAAATAAAATGTTTTAACATATACAAACTGGCAAGACAAAATGGGACCCCATAGACCATATCTCCAGTTAAAATAGTTAATATGGCCCAATGTAAATTAAAACAGCCTGGAAGGATTGAAACACATTATACAAGATGACTACCTCTCCACTTAACAATCCATTTGACCTGTTCTTAAACTTGAAATGAATGATTCGTCACAGTGGATTACGCAGCCTTAAGGCTTACGATGCTACTCATTAAGGCCTCCAGACAAAACATCATTGAAATTACTACCTCTATCCAATCAAAAACTGAAAATGTATTTGCTATTATAGATCTGGATAGCATGTCCTATTCAGTTCTTTTTTCAACAGCCTCTCAACCACAGTTCTTTCACCTCCAAAGGGGTACAGTCCACCTTTACATGGTGGTTGCTGTGAGGCACCTTACAGCCTTGCCATCACACGAGGCTTTGCAGGCTGGATCTTAGCTGGATACAACTTTCCCCAGGAGCTCAGGTTTACCAGGACATTGATGACAGCCTCATCTGAAGACATTCATTTGACACACTCACCCAGGACATGCAAATACAAAGTGCGAGAGTCTGTCACCTTAGTTAAATTCCTAAAAATGACTTGGTAAACTGTGCGGGACTCCACCCCTGACACTGTCAAGAAACAGCTAATGAGCCTATCAGCATCCATAATATTAAAAGAAGCCCAGGATCTTTAGGCTCTTTTGAGTTCTGGAGGCAAAAATATTCTCCATTTGCAAATTTTACCAAAGTCCATTTATGTTGTTACTTGCAATTCAGCCCACCTTCATTGGGGCCTCTCCAAAAAAAGGCTCTAAAATCTGGCCCTGACTGGTGTAGCTCATGGGGTGGGTGTTATCCCACACACCAAAAGGTTACTGGTTCAATTCCCAGTCAGGGCACATGCCTGGGTTTCAGGCCAGGTACCCAGTTGGGGGCGTGAAAGAGGCAACCAATATATGTTTCTATCGCACATCTCTCTCCTCTCTTTCTCCTTGCCTTCCTCTTTTCTAAAAATAAATAAAATAAAATTATTTTTTAAAAGCCTCAAAAATCTGTCCAAATTACAACAAACATATACTTCCATTAGAGTCCTCAGAGGCTTCTTTACGATAGAGGCCTGAGCCACCCCCTCTCATGCCTCCTGGAGTTTCTAGACCACCTACAATGGCTGTCAGTTGCCCACAGGCTTCTGATGCCAGAACTGCCCTCCTTGGCCCCACACATACAGCCTTAGAGTGGAAATTGCTGGCCACATGCTGCTCTCTCCTGAAAGGAGAAGCTCTCATCTGCCCTGAACCTGTGATCCTCCAGAGCAGCTAGTGAGGTCTTCTTGCTCTAGGATGAAGCTAAGTCAGGGCCACCTGGCATATCCTATGTGCAGGAGTGGGTGGCCTTTCTGTCCTCAGTCCTTCGTCTGATGTTGTAGTGCTGAAGATCACCCCTCTCCAGACCCCTTGGCTATCTGGGAAGCCTGTTGGGATCCACTGATGAACAGCAGTGGGAGGTTTACAGGTCGAACCATCACCATCACACAGGACAGAGCCTGTTGGAGAGCTGCTGCTTTTCATCCCTTAACCAAGATGGCCCTGATAAAAGATGGAACCCAAGGGTCAGCACAATTAGGCAAACTTCAGAAACTTATCAAACACTGATGCTCTGGTCAAAATATGATCTGCACATTTTTGCTCTCTGAGCCATTGCCTAGCTGTCTGGTCCATTCCCTGTTCAAGGTTGCCCCTTTTGAGCTAAAACAAAACAAAACAAAATTCTGGGGATCTTTAGAATCACAAATACCCAAAATGTAAGTAAAAGTCACACATGTTTCCTCCCCAACTACAGCCACAACACACAGCCTCACCTGGGTGGTCCTTATCTACTTTTTCAGTTACTACCGTTCCTGACAACGAACAAGACAATCATTCAGCCTCTCAGAACACACAGTCCTGGGCTCTTGAACAAGGTACTCAACAGAACTTTCACCTTCCTTTTACTAGCCTCAGGCTGCAGGCCTCATAGAGCACCATAATGGCTCACTAAACAAATTCAAATCCAATTAAATGAAATACAGTACATTTTAGTCACTAGTCAAATCTCAGGGATCTCCCTCTTCCCAGGTCTAGAAACACTCTTGAGAAAGCCCAGTGCTCCCCCTTCTGAGCCCACGGGAAAGTTCACATGCAAACACCTACCTGAGTCTGGAATGCTCACCCTGCCCCACACCCTAATCCAATAACGCTCCAGATGACTCTCCTTTCCTTGTACTCTCTCTGGCCATTTTGCATCCGCTTGAAAGGCTGGCCCTGCTCGCTCCCCAGCAACCTCAATTATGTAAGTAATGAAGCTTTTCATACTCTTTCAGGTGTGTGTGACCTCAAAATAGGAAGATGAGGCAAGTCAGGGGTTTCCATTCTGTCACTGAAGGTACCTATGTAATCACCTGATATTGATAAGATGGTAACAGTCTCCAAATTGGCTGGCAGATGCAATGCAATCCTTATCGAAATCCTAGCTGGCAGAAGTTGACAAGCTGATATTAATTTCCCAGGACACAGAATAGTCAAAATAATCTTGAAAAACAAGAACTAAGTTGGAGGGCTCAAACTTTCCCATTTTAAAACTTAGTCTAAAGCTACAGTAATCAAAACAGTGTAGTACTGACATAAGGAAAGACACATAGCTTAGAATGATAGAATTGATATTCCAGAAATAAACCAGACATTTACAGTCAATTGAAACTCAGCAAGGCTGCCAAGACCGTTCAGCGGGGGACAGAGCAGTCCTTCCCAAAATGGTGCAGACATACGGGCAAGGAGGATGTCAGACTCCTCTCTCACATCATGTGCAACAGCTCAAAACAGGTTCAAGACCCCAGTGTAGATGCTAAAACCCTTCGAAGAAAACATAGTACAAATCTTCACAACCTCAGATTAGGCAACGATTTCTTACGTGTGGCACAAAAGGAATAAGCAACAAAAGAATAATGAGATAAATGAAAGCTTATGCTTCAAAGGACATCAAAATTGAAAGCTTTTATGCTTCAAAGGACACCAACAAGAAAGAGGGGAAAAAACAACCTAAGAATGGGAAATATATTTTCAAATTATATGTTTAATGACTTTTTAGTAGCCAAAATATATAAATAACTGCATAACCTAGCAATGGAAAGAAAATAACTGAATTTTTAAATGGGCAAAGGATTTGAATAGACATTTCTCCAAAGAAAATATACAGATTGCCAATAAGCATATGACAAGATGCATAACATCTTTAGCCATCAGAAAAACACAACTCAAAGTCACAATTGTCCTTGAACAACAATAAAATAATTTAAAAAATAAAAAATAAATGAATAAATAAGAAAAAATCACAACGAGATGCTACTTAACACTTACTAGAGTAGCTATAATGGAAAAGACAGACATTAACAAGTAGGAGAGAGGGTGTGGAGAGACTGGGACCCTCACATACTAGTGGTGGGAATGCAGCCACTTTGGAAAACAGTCTAGCATTTCCTGAAAAGACTCGATGTAGAGGTGCCACATGACAGAACAATTTTCCTTTTAGGTATGAAATGAAACATTTCTCTACTCCTAGTGGCGTTATTCGTAACAGAGAAAAGGTGGAAACAGCGCGAATGCATATCAGCTGGTGAGCGGAGAAACGCCATGTGGAATGCCATGCCACTGAGGTATTTTCCAGCAGTAACCGGGAATGAAGTACAGACACATGGTATGATGTGGCTAACTGAACCTTGAAAACACTGAGGCATGTGAAAGAGGAAAGATACAAAGGCCACATATTGTCTGACTCCATTACACAAAATGTACCAAACAGGCAAATGTATAGACACAGAATGCAGATTAGTGGTTGCCAGGGGCTGGGGTTTGGGGGAAATGAGGAGTGCCCGACAATTAAGTCCAGCGTTTCTTTCGTCATGGAGTCATGAAAACGTTCCAAAACTGATTGTAGTGATGGTTGCACAATTCTGTGAATGTACTAAAAACCACTGAACTGTCTCCTCTGAAAAGGTGAAAGGTGTGTAGCATATGAATTATGTCTCAATGAAGCTGTTATACGAAAACAAAAGTTTAACAAAATAGACAATTCTTGTCTCCAGTTCGGTCACAGGCTTACACGAAGCTGGAGCAAGGGCTGCTGTCCCAGCCTCTGTCAGCATCTTCACTCTCAAGGTGCCTGTGTCAGACAGAGAGCTGGTCTGTCATTGTGAGCCCTCCGCAAAAATCTCGTCTAACAGGCAGGTGAAGGAAATGTTTTATACAGCACATCAAAGACATTTCCACACATACATAACCATGATGGTAAAAGCAATTAAAATGACTTCAAAGGTTAATAAACATTTAAGACACCCTCTAGGATCAAATATTCAAATCTCACACAAAGAAGCTGAAGTAAACTCGCTTCTTTCATGGTTATCGAGGCTTTATATTCCAGCAAGATTTCACACACACAAAAAAGATAAAATTTCCTATTTGAACAACAAAAGAGATTTTTGCTGCTATTGAATGTTCCTTTTTCTAAGAAATACTATTTTTCTTTTGAAAGATAAATCCTTTGAAGAATATAGATCTTCACATTTCAATAAAACCTGAAGAACAAACCTTATTTGTTCTTGTTTTTCCTTTTTGTAGGACTGTCCTTTAAATATAACTCTATAATGCTAGAAATGTCTCAGTCAACTAGAATTAGATTATAGTGCTTTTAAGCTTCAATATTATAGCGACAAAAGATCCATCAATCATTGTCCAACATTACTGACATCCCAAGCAGTAAAAATAAAGACTTTAAGAAAGTAAGTGCATATTAATCCAATTCAACATACATTCACAGAACCTGCTATTGGTAAGGCCCTTCACCATGTGGTGTGGGAAATTCAGAAACAAGGATGGAGTGGTCCCCAAATGGGGCTTCCGACCTGCTGGAGTAAAGGCACCTGCCTAAGAGAAAGGGGAAAGCAAGGCCAGGACAGGGATGAGACCTGCTGTTATCTGAAGAAAACAACAAAATGAACACACAATTATCAAGCGGACTAATTCTGAGTTTTTATTCTAACAACTTTATATTTTAAATGTTTTTTTTTCTGGTGTATTTACATGTACATTATTTAAACCAAAATTTTTTAATGTTACTATAGTTCTTCCTAGTTGCTTTTAAACACAGTTTCTTCTTTCACAGATATTTTGCAGGGAGGTGGTGTGCTTTGTTCAAACCATTCCTCTCTCACCCCGCTCAGGAATATGAATACACAGCAGCTGTTTTTACCAGGTTTCCTTCATGCTGGGAAACAGTAACCACAATTCCTTAGTTTAAAGGCAACAATTCTCCCATGTGAGAAAATAAATACACAATGAAATAAAGCAAGGAGAGTGGCACCTTTCTGGATTGAACCAAAGATCTGGATTTGATACAATAACCATGAAATGTGTAATCTCATGCCAGACTCAATCCCTCTGAACCTAAATCCTCACCTGAAAAATTAGCAGAACATCATGTACCCATTTTAGTGGCAGAAGGGAAATTGTATCTAAAGCTTAGTAAACACCCAATAAATGATGGGCATTGTATTGTTGCTGTCATTAATGCTGCTGTGGTTACAACTGCAAAACCATCTCCCTACCAAAAGAAAAAAAAAGGATGTAAGTCAAAATACATGCTAGCTAACTCCCAGGATGGCTCTCCCATGATCCTTACCTGTGAATTAGAGCTGACTCGTGTGGTAATAAAATACTGTGGAAGTGATACACTGTGATTCCTGATTCTAGGTCAAGAAAAGATACATCGCAGATACTTATGTGGGCTCTTGGATTGCTCTTTCAGGAAGAAGGCAGCCTTGCTGTCAGGATATTTAGGAAGCCTGGTGAGAAACTGGGGACTTGTGCCAACAGCCAGCACCAATTCATCAGCCATGTGAGCGATGACTCCACCTTGGCAGTAGGTCCTCCAGCCTCACTCAAGCCCTCAGATGACTGCAGACCTAACCAAATACGACTGCAATCTCATAAGAGGCTTTAAGCCAGGAACCTCCGGCCAAGCTGTTCCCAAATTCTTGACCCACAGAAAACATTAGGTGATAAATGATTATTGTCATTTTAAGCCAGTAAGTTTTGGGGTGATCTGTTGTTCAACAGCTATAACTGATACAGATATCGGTACCTGGAAAAGGGGTGCTAACATAACAAGAATATAATTATGCAGGAGTGGCTTTGGAATCAGGCAGAGAGTAGAAGCGTTAAGGAACTTAAAGAGCACATTGGGGAAAGCCTAAAGAGCTTCCGAGAAACTCTCAGCTTTAAGCCCAAAGAAGCTGTGGGTGAAGCCTTAAAGGAAAGTGAGAAAAACAATAGGAATTGAATCCTCATTAATCAGTTGCAGAAAGTTTAGCAAGTAACTCATTGTATTATGAAATGTAGAAATCATATCCAATGAATTTAGCAATCTAGCTACTGAGATTTCCAGGTAGAGTGCTAAAAGTGCTACCCGGATTCTTTTTACTCTTTGTAAAACAGAAGAGTAGAGGGATAGCTAAGCATGTTAACACAAAGGAGCTGTTAAATCTAAAGGAGCCAGGACTTACTGAGAATTCCCAGCCTCTCTAGGTGGTAAACAATGCCAAACTAAGAAATGCCTTCTGGGCAAACATCGCCTCTAGGTTACTGTCGCAAAACCATGGTCTAGTGAGGAAGCCAAAGATAAACCTGTGAAATACTTTGATGGCATTTGAGAAAGATCTAAGGAAGTGCCTTAAATAATTGTTAAATAATAAGGCCTCAAAGAAACTTAAGGTTATTGTCCCTCAGTAGTCTCAAAAGAAGCACAGTGTAGAAAAAGGCTTATTTTCAAGTGAATTTTGGGTGTGGCTTTTGTCAAATTAAGTGAACACAGTAATATTCACAAAAGACTTATTAAAAAATTTAAGAGAATGATATTAACAGAAACACTGCCAGTTTACACTAAAATAGTCAAGAGAATACTAAATGAAAAGATGTCTTTAGACATCCAAACTTCCACAGGCAGGAAGTGAGCTGAGAAAACCCTTAAAATGCAAACCTTTTATTGAAAAGGAAGGCAAAGAGAGAGCCGAGACCCAGAGGATGAGGCCAATAGCCACAAAAAGCCATTCCCAGACAGCAGTACAATTTAGTCCTAGTCCAAGAGCCACCAGCATGCACTGTGCTGCACTTTAGAACTGCTGTGTCCGGGCCAGTGACTCCTGTCACTGCATGTCCCACATTACTCCCCCTTTTTACTTGGAAGAGTCTACTGAAGTGATCCTACGTTTGTCCCACCACTGTTGCTGGGTGGCTACAGGGGGAAATTTTTCTCTTTAGATCACAGGTTTTTAGTTCAAGAAGAACGGTCCTCAAAAGCTATACTCAATTATACCTCAGTATTCTCATTCATTTCTGGGCCTGACTCAGCTTATGACATTCTGGATGTTGAGCTGATGTTGTAAAGGATTAGACTTTGGGGGCCATCAGTCGGGTGTTTCCTGCATGTGGGAGGGGCACAAATCACTGCAAGCCAGAGAGCAGACCCTGATAACCAACCTCTAGGATGCCTTCTCCCCGCAATGATCTTCAGATCCTAGTATTCATACCCTTGTGTAGTTCCCTCCCACAGTGAGGCAGGGCTGACTTCTGTGACTTGTGGAACACTGAGGTTGTGAAACTTTTTAGGTTATGTTATAAAAGACATTGCAGCTTCCTCCATGGTCTCTTGGATTGTTCACTTTGGGGAAAGCCAACCACCATGTTGTAACACCTTTGTGTAAAGAGAGACAGACCCAACAGCAAGTACCAACTCATTAGCAGTGAGAGTGAGCTACCTGGGGAATGGGTCCTCTGACCACCAGCTCTCACATGACTGAGGACAAGGCTCAATCCAGCGGGCTTTCTCTCCACCAGGGCAGTGATGTCTCAGCTTTACACAGTGACTACGCTAGCTTAAGCTCTAAAAGTCTCATATCTTGGGAAACCCGTCTGCACTAAACCAGAAAGAGTTACAGCTCCCAGGCTTAACTAGCCACTTTAACAATATATAATAGAATTACTATAAATCTGGATATGGGTGGAAAAGTCCCTCAGCATGAAGAGTGATGAAAATGAGAGATATGCCTAGAGCAATAATATGGAATGAGCTGCCAACAAGAGGGTAGGGTAAGTTCTCTAAAAACTGGTGATGATTTCAACATCTCAGCAAAAAACAAATTATTAGCATTTAAAAGAGAAGCTCCAGTTCCAGGATAAATGAATGGCCACATACAAGAAATGTAGTTGGACCCCTACCTCCCATCATATGCGATACTTAACTCAAAATGGATAACAGGTCTACATTTAAGAAATAAAATTATAAAACCCCTAAGGAAACACAAATATCAATGTTCATGAGCTCGAGTTAGGGAAAGGTTCCTAGACATGAAAGCAAAGGCATAGGCTACAGAAAGAAAAAAATCAATAAATTAAACATTATCAAAATGAAAACCTTCCTATTTCAAGGGTCTCAATGAAGAAAGTAAAAAGGCAGCCACAAAATGGTAAAAGAAAAAAACTGTAAATCATATATATGATAAGAGATTTGTATTAAAAATATACAAAAAACTCTTCAAACTCAGTAGTAAAAAGGCAACTCAGTTTAAATGTGGGCAAAGGACCTGACTATACGCTTCTCCAAAGAACACATGAAAATGTCGAACAAGCACATGTATTTTTCAATAAGTACATGAACACATGCTCAACATTATTACTCATTAGGAAAAGTAAACCAAAACCACAATGAGATGCCATTTTCACATCAAGAGGATGGCTAGAATCAAAAAGCAGATAAAAAGTGTTGGAGAGGTTGTAAAGAAATTAGAACACTCAAGCACTAATGGTGGGGATATAAAATGGTATGACTACTTTGGAAAAGAGTCAGGGCAGTTCTTTAAAAGATTAAATATAGAATAATCACCCTGAGCAGTGTGGCTCAATTGGTTGGGCATCACCCTATAGAGCAAAGGGTCACAGATTTGAGTCCCAGTCAGGGCATGTTCAAGAGGCAACTGATTGATGTCTCTCTCCCTCTCATATCATTTTTTCTCTCCCTCTCTTCCCCTCTCTCTAAAGATAAATAAATAAAATATTATTAAAAATAAATATAGAATTATCTACCATGTGACCCAGCAATCCAACTTTTAGGGATATATCCACAAGAAAAGAAAAAGAAATATCTATACAAAAATACTCATACATTAATGTTCATAGTGACATAATTAATAATATCCAAAAAGGGACTAAGTACCCCAAATGTCCATGAACTAATGAAAGTATAAATAATGAAAGAGCCACACAATGGTATATTATTCAGCAATAAAAAAGGAATTGTTATGGAATGAATTGTGGTCCCCAAAATGCATATGTTGAATCTCTAACCCTCAATATGACTGTATTTGGATATAGAACTTTAAGGAAGTAATTAAGGCTAAATGAGGTCATAAGGGGAAGACCTTAATCCAACAGGACTGGTGTCCTTGTAGAAGAAGAGAAACCAGAGATATCTCTCTCTCTCTCTCTCTCTCTCTCTCTCTCTCTCTCTCTCTCTGCACATGCAAAGAAAAGGCCATGTGAGGAGGCAGTGAGAAGGTGGCTGTCTGCAAACCAAGGAGAAAGGCCTCACTAGATACCAATCCTATTGGCATCTTGTCCTTGGACTTCCAGCCTGTAAAACTTGGACAAAATAAATTTCCATTGTTCAAGCCTTCAGTCTGTGGTATTCTGCTATGATGGCCTGAGCTGACTAATACAGGAATGAGGTACAGACACGTGCTACAAATGGATGACCTTTACAAACATTAAGGCAAGTGAGAAGAGCTAGATGCAAAGGACCACATATTACATAACTCCATTATATGAAGTGTCCAGAACAGGCAAATCTGTGAAGACAAATAGCAGATTAGTGGTCACCAGAAGCTGAGCTTTGGGAAAAATGGGGAGTGCCTGATAATGAGTATAGGGTTTCTTTCTTTTTAAGTCATGAAAATATTCTAAAATCAACTGCAGTGATGGTTGCACAACTCTGTGAACAGACTTAAAACCCACTGAACTTAAACTTTAAATGGGTGAATTGTATGGTATATGAATTATATCACAGTAAAGCTATTACTTGAGAGACACAGACAGAAAGCACGGGAGTTAGCTAGCTAGTTGACTAGCTCACAGAAAGAATACAGAGACAAGACAGAATATACAAAAAAAATTAGACAGAAGACAGGTGACAAGATTGGCCCTTCTGGACAAAAAAAGACATGATTAAAATAGAGACCTCTGTAGTGTCAGCAAGTAGCACAGCCACTTGAGACTAGCATGAGGGTCAGAGAGTGAAAAGTACCTGCAGGAGAGTAAAAATGAAGGAGGAGGAGGCAGAGGAGATTAGAACAGCAGATCCTCTATTTCACTCAGTTCAGCTAAGTTCAAGAAATACCAAATGAACATACACTGGATGTCTTTCTAGCTCTTGCAAAATAAAAATAAGTGGGACCCAGTCCCTGCTAACACCAGTATCAGATGCACATGCAGAAAATCACAATATTTTTAAATTTTATTTTAATTGTTGTTTTTGTACAGCTTTCTGTTAAGTGTGCTCAGTGACATGGCAGAGGCAAGAAGCAGAGCTGTGGAAGCTGAAGCGGCGGAGCCCTAACCCAGGCTGGGCTGATCAAGGAACAGGCTGTTGGAAGGAGTACACTGAGCTGAGTCACAGAGAAGAAACAGAGTAAGAGCTAGGAATAGAGAAGGGAGGAGGGTGTTTCAGGGAGGGAGCTGCTGGAGGAAGGCAGGAGGAACCAGGTCTGAAGGTAGGCAGGTTAACTGGAAGAACTTGACCAACATTAAGGAGCTTGGTCTTCTCTCCTGAAAGCCGTGTAGAGCCACCAACAAATGTTAAGGGCAGGAGACTAGGGGTCAATTGCTGTGTGGAGGACAGGTCTAAGAAGGGTGAGACTGGAGTCAGGGAAATCAGCTGGGCTCCCGCAGGGAAGGAGAGAAGTCCATGTCTGAGAGCAGGGATGGAGTGGAGCCAATGGATTCAAGTTACAAAGTCAGCAAGTCTTGCTGACTGACTGTGGTGGGGCAGGGTAGGGAGGAGCAGTGGCGGTGGGGTGCGGGGGGCTGAGTAAAGAGTAATCCTCTTTGTTACTGGAACAAGAAAAGGCCTACACACCTGAAAAATCTCAGAGGAAACCACTGCAGTTAAACCATGCCCACTGAGATCATGCACACCTAAAAACACATCAACTTGTGGGAACTTCAGGAAAACCCTTCTCACTTCACAGAGAGTAACCAGAAGCTTTGGTCAGAGGGTCTATGGAAGGCTGTCCCACACAGCAGCTGAACAGCCTGTGTGGGTCAGGCCCTGCTATCCTGCTACCAGCAAAGCAAACCCCAGAAAGGTGCCAAAGGAAAAAGAACAGAGTGGGCCCACAGTGCCTGAACAGAACATAGTATGAAAGCACGGAGGGGAGGCTTAGACCCCATGCTTTTGGTAAAAACTCACTAGCCAGAGGTAGAGGGCAAAAGCATACCCAAAAAAGTTATCGCTGCCCTCATTACAGATGTCATAATCCAGGAATGATGAGCAGAAGAAAAACTTACCAAGAGTGGCAACTCACTGGCATTATTTAATATCCATTCTAGAAAGGGAAACTAGGGAAGGTTGCTTTGTTTTGTTTTTTAATTTTTTTGAGTTATAAAGAGATTGGTCCAAGGTAAATATAGAACCCTATGCTAAAAGAGCAACATATACTCTGCAAAACCAAATAAATGTATTTATGCAGTGTCTTTCATTGAGGCCCAGATCTTGAGTTTTACTTTCTTACAAGAAACCAAAGAAGTGAGATCAAAACTAGATTATTAGAATAACCAGGATCTGAGGATCTTCATTGCATTTCTGTTTGGATCTTCTTTATCACCTAAAGTGACTGCATTTAATTCAGAGATTCACTAATAAGCAGTGACTTGTTTTCCACGGTATCAGAATAAAACAACCACTAGGGAAAGTTGACTTAGTGTAAGTATTCGGTAGGTCACAGTGTATCCATGAATCAAAGCCTGTGGAAGGGAGGTGAATGGGAGAGGGGAGGGGAGGAGAAGTGCTACAAACAGAAGGAAAGGAGCAGAAAGTACAATAATGTAAGTGCTGCCTGTGTCATACTTTTCTTGCTTGACAGATCTACTTATAAATAGAAGTTTAAAAAGATATGTCAAGTCTAGGTGACCTTGACCTAGCACATCTGACAGAATTAAAAGGGTTGGTTACTTTAAACTGATCCTATCTACTGATGCTGCTAATCATCAATGTGGATAACGTGTTATCAATGTGGATAAAGACCAAGATCCTGTTTAAGTTACCAACTCTCAGGGAAATCATCAGAGGCTCAAAACTAATCAAAAGGAACGTTTTTATGAGCCAATGTAGCTAAATCATTTGTTTTCTGATGAATGGTTTTAGCATGTCAAAATAAAAGGAATAGTAATGGACCTGCCCTATTTGAGGAAGCAACCAGAAAATTATGTGATGACATAACGTGTCTTTCCCATGCTTTTACAATGCCAAACAGCCGAGAGAAGTGTCAACAAGCAGCACTGACTCTCTGTAAGGAGACTGCAGCTCAAGGTGGAAGACAGAACACATCTCTAATCAAAGACGCCTTAAAATGAGAATAATTCAATGTTAAGAGATACAATTAATAATAATAATAATAATAATAGCTAAACATTTATGGAATTCTCTCTGTTAAACACTTTACATATTTGAACATAGAACAACAGAGAGAACAGAGACACTGAGCCAGCTATTTCAGCAGTTTCTAGAACACAGACAGCAGCACCCCAGTGATGGGCAGAGGGGGAGTGCAGCCCACAGCAGATGTGAGAGCAGTGGTGCAGGCCAGCAAGCAGCCTGCTGACCTCTCGGCTTGAACAGCCAGGGTGCAGGGTGCAGACATGAGGGAAGGAGAAGGGAAAGTGGGTTGAGAAATGAAACAACGTCCAGTACCAAGGTATTTACCTCCCACCTCCCCACCTCCTGCCACGCACAAGGGGAGAGGAAATAGATTTTTAAAGACTGTGAGTGAGCTCTGGCTGGTGTGGCTCAATGGATTGAGTGCAGGCCTAGGCATGTGCCCTGACTGGTTCGATTCCCAGTAAGGGCACATGCCTAGGTTGCAGGCCAGTTCCCCAGTAGGGGGCATGCAAAAGGCAACCATGCAATGGTGTTTCTCCCCCTCTCTTTCTCCCTCCCTTCCCGTCTCTAAAAATAAATAAATAAAATCTTTATTATTTTTTATTAAAAAAAAGACTTTGAGTGAAATACTCTGCCATTGCAACAACAGGGAGGGACCTTGAAAATATCATGCTAAGTGAAGTAAGTCAGACAGAAAAAAAGTTAAAAACCATATTATTTCACTCATATGTGGGCTATAAAACTGAAAGCAACAAAATGAACAAACAAAAAAAAAAACAACTCATAGACATTGATAACAGTATGGTGGTCATCAGAGGGAAGGGGGTGGGGAGACAGTAAAGGTAAAGGGGACCAAATATATGGTGACAGAAGGAGACTTGACTTTGGGTGGTGGGTACGCAATGCAACATACAGACTATGTATCACAGAATTATACACTTGAAATCAATGTCACCCCAGTAAATTTAATTTAAAAGAATTTCAGCATATGAACTCCAAGTTCATCCAGCTCAATAATAAAAGTGAATGATCACAAAGAATTTGAGAAAATTTTCCAGCATAAAGTAAACAACAAAAAATTTTAAAATACAAAGAGAAAAACTGCCCCTGAGGATATAGAGACAATTCAGGTAACAAAATATATATTTTAAAAAATCTACTTAGTATCCTCAGAAAAATTTAGGGAGAAATTGAAACAATAAAATAAAGAACAATATGCTATGAAAAAAGCAGTCAGAAAACATGAAAGCATTCTTGAAATTAAAAATAGCAAAACAGCAATTCAACAGAAGTGATAGAAAATAAGTCACTTTGGGAAGTCCAACAACCAAACAGTAGAAATTCTAGGCAGAAAGAGGAAACAGAGAAGTAGGAATTGACAAGTAAGAAGATGATTTATTGTCCAAAATTGAAAGGAGACACAAGTCCTTAAGCTGCGTTTCACAACTGCTTAGCCAAATCAATCTCTTCCCTCCTCCCTGAGTCTCTATTTCTGTCTCCTACCCACTCTCTTGCTCTGTCATCTCTCTGTCTCTCTCTTCCTTTTCCTTTCTTTTCTGACATACACATGCCTGCAAAAACCACACAACTGGGAATTTTTATTTATTGATTTTTTTGGAGAAAAAGAGAGGAAAGGAGGGAGGGAGGAGGAGAGAGATGGGGCACATGCATGCATAATATATATATCATATATAACATATGTGTGTATATGAGATATATATGTACATATACACCTATATATCATATATATAGGTGTATATATACACACACATATGGAGGGAGAGAGAGAGACATCGATTTGTTGTTCCACTTATGCATTCATTAGTTGCTTCTCCTGTGTGTCTTGACCTGGGATTGAGCTCACAATCAACTGAGATAACTGGCCAGGGCCACACCTGGGATTTTCTAAAACACTAAGGACAAGAGAAGATTCTAAATCTTTCAGAGAAGAAAGAAATCTGGTCTCCTACAAAAACAAATTTTATAGATATATAATATATAGTGTATATATTATATATATGTATATATATTTTCCCTCAAACTGGCATCAGGTTTCTTCTGAGCAACACTGAAAATCTTTATGTTTTGACAGAAACTCACTTTCAACCTAGAAAATTATATTTAATCTAGTAAATGCAGACTAAAGACAGTTTCAAAGATGCCAAAACTGCTAGTTTGCATTACTCAAACTCTCTTTTGGGAAATTACTGGGGCTGTACCAGCAAAACAAACAAGGAAACCGAGGGGCCAGAACGTATGGATCCACCCCAGTTTGGGAAGAACAACACGTAGTCGAGCAGGCCCACAGAAGGCATCTTGAAATAGAAAGTCTAACACACAGGTAAACAGAAAATATTTATCGCATGATTTCTTTCCCCACTCCAGTCTGAGACTCTACCTACCCAAACCACTCTGACTGCTGAACCTATGCTTTGAAGTTATGTTTTTATACAGTTTTGGATTAAGGAAGGAGATGAATGCATAAAGATAAGGATACAGTCCCTTTCCATACTATAGAAATCCAGGAAGACAAGCTTTGTCCTGGCTACTCACAAACAATTTTAAATCAGACAGATGTCATGAGATTCCACAATAATCAAAGTGAATGGTTAACAGGACAAAAATATCTAGGTTACTCATCCTCACCTTTACCATCATTTTAAAAAGCAAAAGAGTGAATCAGAAAATTACAAGGGCCACACTCTTCAGCTGAATTGCACTGGAATTAGCAGTGGATTTTTGCCTGTAGGGTTGAGCTAGGGCTGACATCACTATTCCTTGCTTTTTATTCTTTAATTGTTTTCCCTTTGGATCTATTCTGGAGCTGGTCAAATCCACCTTTTAAAACCCATCTACTTCTCCCTCATCTACCCCTGCAACACACACTCACACCACTACCACCACTTCAGATGGGCTATCATTTCTGGTTTACGGCAACAGCCTCCTCTCCAATCATTCCACCCGCCCCCACCTCACTCCCGTTCCTCAATTCATTCTCTAAACTTTAGTCTAACTGATGTTTTTAAAAATGAAATATGATCATATCAATCCCTTGCTTAATACCCTTTAATGGCACAATCTTCCAGTTCTTTAACACGTCTTGCCATATCATCACAATCTGCTGTCTTTTTCCTCATCCTTTCCTGATACTCTGCATTCCAGTCACACTGATCTTCAGCTGTACCTTTGCCTCTGCCTGGAATATTCTTTCTTCCAATCCCATCATTTCCTCATCCTTCACCCGCAGCTTAAATTTTTAGCCCTTCATACCATACCACATCTGAGAAACTTTCCTGGACCCCAGCTTGGGGTGAGGTTCCCCCACTATGTTCTCCTGAGCTCAGAAGCCTTTGCCATCACAGCATCCAATCACAATGTACCATAATTGCCTTTGGGGTCTCCTCTATCTTGTTCATGCTTGTGTCCTTGGTGCCTACAACAACTCGGTCCATTGTAGGTACTCAATAAATATTTATTAATACACAGTTCTATTCAAATAAAGAAAAGAATAGTTGTTCTGCCTGTACTCCACCCCAGAGCCACTGAAGATGACTCTCTGGGTCTGGGCTGAGGAAGCTTGAATTTTTTAATAAATGTCTCCAGGGCTAGTAGGCAGGCTCAGTTGCAATGAAAGGAAGTCAAAGATAGAACAGCTTTATTTGCTAAATGCACAGTGAAAATACAGGCATTGTCAATGTCCATTTCAACAGTTGTTTAACAAATTAAACAGTGCCTCTGCAGCCTCCAAGATAGGTCCCAAGGTCATCCAGTGTCATTTAAGAACTGCAGTTAGGCCACA
The DNA here is from genome assembly GCA_004027475.1 of Anoura caudifer. Lineage (NCBI taxonomy): Eukaryota > Metazoa > Chordata > Mammalia > Chiroptera > Phyllostomidae > Anoura > Anoura caudifer. The sequence continues at coordinate 22,583 of PVKU01003468.1, read as the reverse complement.
TTCCCTCTTACCATTTCAATAATTCACCTTATTTTTTGTCTTACAGGATGTTTTCCATCTACTTTAAATCTTCCTTGGTAGATGCTATGGTTCACATAAAACTGAGTAAAATAGTGATGGAAATAGCAAAATGACATTTAGGTACTGTCAATAAACTGTTCTCATTCTTAACCTAGGAATCAATACTTTTCCCACCCTGTTTTCCATCTATTCCTCTCCTTCTGGGTCTTAGAAGAATCAGTATTCAAATTCTATTCCAAGTTCACCCTTCCACATGTGATCTCAATGTCATTATTTACCGCCCTCCTGGGGATCTTGTTCTAACAGTTACCACCACTCAACTTCTCTTCACAGGACACACTCTCTCTCTCATATTTCCAACTAGTTCCAATCTCTCCACCACACGCTCAAAAACAAAGCAGAACTCAACCCTGCCTCCCCTCCAGCTGGCACCAATGGCTGCTTTCCCCATCTGTACATTTTTAGAAAGAGCAGTCTATTCTCATTGCTTCCACTTCCACACTTTTCATTCACTTCTCAAGCTACTAATATGTGACTTCCACCCCCACATTTTACTAAAATTGTTCTTTCAAAACTAGGTCACCAACTGCTTCTTAATTTCCAATCCCAATGGTCTCTGCATTTTTTACTTGTCCTTTCTTCTGTGAGGCAGTTTTCATCATATTCTAATTTGGAAACTCCCTCTCTATTATGCTCAAAACACTACATTTTCTTGGGGCCCCCCTCCTTCCCACTTTATAGTGCTGTCCCTTACAGGGTCCTTTCTTCAGTTACTCCTTAAATGTGGGTATAAGGTCCCCTATTGACCTTTTCCTTCCTCCATCCCCTTCTGTTCCTGAAACTGCTCATCCATCCGAGATGGGTTCACCTCCCATTTAGGGGGTAATGACACTTTACCTTTGGCTCAGAATTCTCTCCAGCCTCAAATCTTGCCTTTTGAAAATTTCTACCTAAATGTCCCCTAGGAATCCCAAACTCAGCATGTGTCAAATAACTGTCCACCACCACCCAATCCTACAAAACACCCTCCTAGTGCTCGCCACAGAATAACCCCCAGTGCTCCCTACTGAGTCAGTCCCTATAAGAGACCCAAATAACCTGAACTGATGACCTTTCTCTCTGGCAGGTAGATAAGATCTGCCCAGAAGATATCCAGCCATGTACTATGAAAAATAGAGACATTTATTGAAGAAGATACAAGAAACATTGTACATAGACAATGACACCTCAGTCCCTTCTAAGTAGGCACCTTGGGATCTCACACAGTTCTCCCAGTCACCATCAGCTGCCCTGTCATATTTTCCTAAATCTCACTGATGGTCTCTTCCATTTCAAAGGTGATTTTAGTTTTGGGAAAAGCCAGGAGCTGCAGGGCACCAAATCTGGGCTGTAGGAGGACCGAGTTACCTAGGTGATTTTTTGTTTCACCAAAAAACTCTGCATGAGACATGATGCATGAAGGGGTACACTGCCATAATGAAGCTGCCAATCACCAGTTGCCCATACTTGTGGACTTCTGAACCATCTAAATAGTTTCTGTAGAGGAATGTTCAAGCTTAACGTAAAATTGGATGCAGATTCGTTGTTCTGCTCACTCAGTCATTTTTAATGTGACAGCCACACAGTACACATGCTCACTCAACATGCATCTACCACCCCCACTGACTAGTACAGTGAAGTCATCATTGTTCACACATGCACATTCCAGTCCACTCTCCTTGGTTGCTAGGTTACATCAATGTTGTGCAAACTGTTCTCATTATATTAACAATGGCTAGTATTTCCTGGACAGGCCTCATATACTCAAACTTTATTCCTTCTCAGCCTGGCAAACTCCTATTTATCTTTCCAAGATCCAAGATGGCAGTGGAATAGGTGAAAGCTAAACTCACCTCCTCCCAGGACCAAACTAGAATTAAAACTAAAATATAAAAGAATTAACCTGAATAACCAACTAAAGACTAGCTGAACAGAAGTGTTATAACCAAGAATTTATGGAAGCCACAGCCAGACTGGTAGGAAAGCCAGATATGTGAAAAGGGCTGGCTCCACTCCCCAGGCAGCAGCTCAGAATCTGGACAGATACCTCAGCTGTAAAGGTATCCCCTCAGGAACACAGGGTCTTGCCCCACATTGGGCTCCCTAGCCTAGAGCACCAGGGCTAAGAAGAGGTACCCACATAACATCTGGCTGTTTAAAGCAACAGGGTTTCTGTCTGCCAGTGAGAGATAAGAGCCTGGTAGAGGCATAGGCATCCTCTTAAAGATCAAACACACAAAATCTCATTTGCAGCCACTCATCCTGGACTCCAGTGAAGGGAGGGTGGAGTGACTCCAGTAGCGTGAGGAGAGACTGGTGTTTGTAGGGAGATTGCTGAAAGGACAGTTGTGAGGATCCCTGTGCAGAGTCCCTCTCCCACAGATACCATCTTTCTTGGATGGAGTACTCCCTTCCCTATAGTATCAGTCTGGGGAGAAGCAATAGCCCCACCTTCTAGATTCCCTGTCACCTCACCCTGTGGACCTCACACTCTACTGAGGAGTCAGCTGCTTAGGCAAGAGTATAGAGAGGCAGAGGTTTAGAGGTCCACGGAAACTCGAGGATGTTAGTGACAAAGTTTTGTGGCTGTAGGGTGAGGGCCACTCCTCCCTCCTTCCCCCAAAACCAACTGCCTCTCCCCCACACCAGATATCCACTAGCCCCACCCATGTGACTCCACAAGCCCCCATCCTGCTGAGCTCGGACTCCAGGAAGAATCCGGGATGGACTAAGTTGTATGGCTCCAGAATGGGAGCCATTTGCCCTTGCATGCCAGACCTGTGCAGAGCCCTCTCTTTACATGGCCAAATCTTGGTCTGTTTGAGCCTGATAAACTCACTGGCCTCACCCTGATGATTTGCTGAGACCCTGTCCCACCATAAAGTGCTGAGGGCACCTAGCAGGAGGCACTAGACTTGGTATACACTAGAACTTTTGCTGAGTGGCCTCAGACCAAACCCTGGCACCAAGATGGAACCTGTATTAATCTGGTGAAAACCACTCACCCTAACCTAGTGACTCACTGAGAACCTTCCACATGCAACTTTGGTTACAAGCAGAGGTTCTTTCAGTAACTGAGACTAACAGGCACCCAGTAGGCAGAGGCAGGTGGAAGCAAATCTAGAGGTACCTTGGATTTTTTTGCTGATCTGCCCCTGGACTTGATCCTGGTAAAAGCTGGCCTTGGTACACAGCTTGGTCCTTCACACACACACACTCAGGCCCAGCAGAGGTGGACACAAACTGTGGATCACTTTGTAGCTCTAAACGGGTTTCCCAGGGCCAGTGCTGGGAAGTGTCTGACATGGACCTGCACTGCTGCACTTGTGTCCTTCCCAAGAAGCCCCAAAATAGACAAACCCAGTGGCCAGCTTCAGACAACATCAGAGCAGGATCAAATTAGGTTCACAGGTAGCATATCCAAAGGGAGATCTCAGCAGGCACCAGACCCTGCTGAGGCAAATTCTTTTTCAGGTGGTCAGCACCTGTAGAGCAGCTTGTCTACTGCAGTATGGGTTGATCCTTACAGTCATCCAACCTGAGGACTGACCCTACACACTAACAGGCCAATATAAATCAAGACTCAGTTATGACAGGAGGGTGCACATAACCCACATAAGAGATGTTCCTGGACCACCCAGATCAGGTAGTCAAGAAGACTGTGCCACTGGATCCTTACAGCACAACTACAAGATAAGACCACCTTACCAAGACTGGGAGACATAGCAGGTCTACCTAATACATAGAAGCAAATTTTAAAAAAAGAGGTAGCCAAATGGAAAGACTAAGAAACATGACTCAAATGAAAGAACAGGTGAAATCTCTAGAACAAGGGCCAAATATTGGATTGGCCAAAAAGTCTGTGGTTTTTTCCCATAATATAAAAGACACATTTTTCATTTTCACCAATAACTTTATGGGCTTCAATTTTTGAGTATGTTGACTATCTCCCCTGTGGTACAATATTGATTGTTCTCAAGTAATCCCTCAATTTGATCACTATCAACTTCAAGTAGCCTATACAACCATGGAGCATCGTTCAGCAAGAAATCTCCAGGATGAAACCTTGCAAGCTACTTTTGATATGTTCAATCACTCACAGCGCATTCTCATACACTGCACAAATCTTTTTTGGTGTTTCAGTTGTTCTTCTACCTTTCTTGAAATAAAGCATAGATGAAAATGTTGCATATTTTCTTCCACCTTCAATATTAAAATGGCTACACAAAAATTCACCAGTTTTGAGGGGTCTTTTTAAATGCACACAGACATTCTGAGGAGGGATCCAAAATGGCAGAGAAGTAAGTGGAAGCTACACACCAACCTCCTCCCAGGACCAATCTGGAATTACAACTAAATTGTAGAGAAATCATTCAGAATAAGCAACTGAACACTAGGTAGAGAGAAGCCTTATACCAAGGACAGACAGAAGAGACCACTTCACAACAATAAGACTGGTAGTTAGTGTGGAGGAGGTGCGCGAGGGCTGGCTGGTCTCCCATGGGTGGCAACTAAAGTACCAGAAGGAAATTTCAGCAGCCAGAGGCTCCCCCTGAGAAATGTCTAATTTGGGGGTCTAAACCCCAAGCTGGGCTCCCCAGCCTACAGCACCAGAGCCAGAAGGAACCCAGACAACATCCAGCTATGAAAAACAACAGGGTTTCTGTCAGTCAGGAAAAGACAGCTGTAGACAAGGAAAGCCTCTTAAGAGCCAACACACAAAATTCTGTATGCAGCAACTTACCTTGGGCTCTGGTAGAGGGAGGGAAGAGTGGATTAGAGATGCTTGAGGAGAGCCTGGGGTTGTTGGTTCTGGGGAGGGAACTCAAGGAGCAGCCACCAGGATCCCTGTGCTGAGTCATTTCCCATACTGCAGGAGCCATTTCTCAGGCAGAGCACTCCTTCCAAGTGGCATCAGCAGAAGGGGAAACAATAGCCCACCTGCAGGAATTACTCTGCCCCATCCTATGGAGCTTAAGCCAGGCTGCTGATTACAGTCTGATTAGTTTAACAACTGATCCACTTAACAGCTGATTAGTTTAACAACTAAGGTAAAAATACAAAGCAGCAGCCAAAATGAGAAGGCAAAGAAACAGACCCTAAATGAAAGAACTAGAGAATTCTCCAGAAGAACTAGATGAAATGGGGGCAAGGAATTTATCAGTTAGAGAGTTGAGAGTAATGATTATAAGGACACTCATTGGCATGAAAAAAGGCATAGAAACCATAAAAAGGACCGGTCAGAAATAAAGAATGCAATATCTGAAATAAATAATACACTGGAAGGAATATACAGTAGGTTAGAGGAAGCAAAACATCAAATCAATGATTTAGAAGCCACGGTAGGAAAAAACACCCAGGCAGAAGAGCAAAAAGAAAAAATTAAAAAAAAAAATGGACAGGGCTTAAGAAACATTTTGGACATCATGAAGCTTAACAACATCCGCATCATGGGAATATCAGAAGGAGAAGGGAGGAGCAAGGGATTGAGAATCTATTTGAAGAAATAATGACCAAAAACTTCACTAATCTGCTGAAGGAAAAAGACACACAAGTCAAGGAAGCCCACATAGTCCCAAACAAGTTGGACCCAAAGAGGCCTACATGAGGAGACATTCTAATTAAAATGACAAAGCTTAAAGACAAGGAGAATCCTAAAGTCACAAGAAAAAAACAGGTTTATACATACCAGAGAGCACCAATTACACTGGCATCTGATTACTCAACAGAAACTTTTCAAGGCCAAAAGGGAGTGGCATGAAATATTCAAGGTGATGAAAAGCAAGGATCTACAACCAAGGCTACTTTACCCAGCAAGGTTATTATTTTCATTTGAAGGAGAAACAAGGAACTTCCCAGATAAGAATAAGCTAAAGGAGTTTGTTAACACCAAACAAGTTATACAACAAAAGTTAAAGGGCTTGCTTTAAAAAGAAGAAGAAAACAGTCTAACAAAAAAGTAACACCAAATACATATGTATCAATAATCACCTTAAATGTAAATGTCTTAAGTGCTTTGACCAAAAGACAGAGAGTAGCTGAATGGATAAGAAAACAAGACCCATATATATACTGCCTCCAAGAATCCAATCTTAGATTGAAAGAAACATGCAGATTATAATTAAAGGGATGGAAAAAGATATTTCATGCTAATGGAAAAGGAAAAAAGTTGAGGTAACAGTACTTACATCCCACAAAATAGACTTTAAATCTAAGGCTATAGTAAGAGACAAAGAAGGATACTACATAATGATAAAGGGAACAATTCAACAAGAGGATATAAACCTAGTAATCTTTTACACACCCAACATAGTAGAATCTAAATATGTGAAGTAAATCTTGATGGACATAAAGGGAGATATTGACAGAAATACAGGCAAATTCAGGAATTTTAACACCCCATTGACATCAATAGATAGATCTTCCAGAGTGAATATCAACAAGGAAACATCATCCTTAAAGAAAACATTAGACAAGATGGATTTATTTGATATCTTCAGAGCATTTCACCCTAAATCAGCAGAATATAAAAACTTTTCAATTATGCATGGAAGATTATCTAGGATAGACCACATGCTAGGCCACAAAAGAAGTCTCATAAATTTAAGAAGATTGAAATAATACCAAGCACCTTCTCTGACCACAATGTTATGAAACTAGAAATCAATCACACAAGAAAAACTGAAAAACACAGAAAGACATGGAAGCTACATGGTAACATGTTACTAAACAATGAATGGGTTAACAGTGAACTCAAGGAAATCAAAAAATACCTTGAAACAAATGAAAATGAGAATGTTAACAACCTCAAATCTAGGGGACACAGCAAGAGCAATCCTAAAAGGGCAATTCATAGCATTACAGGCCTATCTCAAGAAACAAGTAAAATGTCAAATAAACAATCTAATTTTATGCTTAAAGAATATTTAAAAAAGAACAACAAACAAAGCCCAAATTGAGTAGAAGGAAGAAAAAAATAAAAAACAGAGGAGAAATAAATGAAATAGAGTATTAAAAAAATGCATCAATGAAACCAAGAATTGGATCTTTGAAAAGATAAGCAAGACTGACAAACCTTTAACCAGACTTATCAAGAAAAAAGAGAGAGGACTCAAACAAATAAAATCAGAAATGAAAAAAAAGGAACAACTGACACCACAGAAATACAAAGAATTATAAGAAATATTATGAACAACTATATGCCAATAAACTGGGCAATTTAAATAAATAGATAAATTCTTAGAAACATACAATCTTCCAAACCTGAATTAGGAAGAATCAGAAAAACTGAATAGACAAGTTACAACTAATGAAATTGAAGCAGTAACAAAAATCTCTCAATCAACAAAAGTCCTGTACTGGATGGCTTCACAAGTGAATTTTACCAAACATTCTCAGAAGAAATAACACCTATCCTTCTCAAGCTATTCTAAAAAAATTCATGAGGAAGTAAGTCTCCCTATCTTATTTTATGAAGTCAGCATTATCTTAATTTCAAAACCAGATGAAAGCACTACAAGGAAAGAAAATTATACTCAGATAACTGTACTTGAACAACAATAAAAATATAAAAAGAAAAGTATAGGCCAATATTCCTAATAAACATAGATGCTAGAAACCTCAACAAAATATTAGTAAACCAGATCCAGCAATAGATTAAAAAGATCATATACCATGCTCACATGGGATTTATTCTAGGAATGCAAGATTGGTACAATATTCACAAATCAATAAATGTAATACATCACATAAACAAAATGAAAGTTAAAAATACATGATGATATCAACAGATATAGAAAAAGCATTTGATAATGTCCAGCACCCATTTATGATAAATACTCAGCAAACTCAGAAAAGGAACATACCTCAGTGTAGTGAAGGCCACATATGGCAAACCCACAGTCAACATCATACTCAATGGGCAAAAACTACAATAGCTTCCCTTAGAATAGGAACAAGACAGGGATGTCTGCTTTCACTTCTCTTATTCAACATAGTACTGGAAATTCTAGCCACTGCAATCAGACAAGAAGAAGAAATAAAATTCATCCAAATCAGAAAGAAGGAACTAAAAACAGTCATTATTTGCAGATGACATGACACTGTACACAGAGGACCCTAAAGATTCCACCAGAAAAACTACTAGAACTAATAAATGAATTCAGTAAAGTAGAAGGAAACAAAATAAATATACAAAAGTCAGCTGCATTTTTATATACCAATAATGAACTATCAGAAAGGGAAACTAAGAAAACTATCCCATTTACAATTGCTTTAAAAAAGTAAAATACCTTGGAATAAATTTAATCAAGAATGTGAAAGACCTGTACTCAGAAAATTATGACTCTGAAGAAAGAAATTAAAAAAATACAAATAAGTAGAAGCATATACTGTAATCACAGACAGAAATAAGTAACATCATTAAAATATCCATACTACTCCCAACAATCTATAGATTCAATGTAATTCCTATCAACTTACCAATGGCATACTTCACAGAACTAGAACAAATATTCCAAAAATTAATATGGAGCCACAAAAGACCCCAAATAGCCACAGTGATCTTGAGAAAGAAGAACAAAGTTGGAGGAATCATGCTACCTGATGTCAAACTACTACAAGGCCTTAGTAATCAAAATAGCATGGTACTGGCATAAAAACATACATATAGATCAATGGAACAGAATGGAGAGCCCAGAAATAAACACATGCCTTATGGTCAATTAATATTTGACAAAGAGGCAAGAACATACAATGGGGTAAAGATAGTCTATTCAATAAGTGGTGTTGAGAAAATTGGACATATACATGCAAAAAGAAATAAATAAAACTAGACCACCTTCTTATACCACATACAGAAATAAACTTAAAATGGATTAAAGACTTAAATGTTAGACTCGAAACCATAAAAATCTTAGAAGAAAACATAGACAATAAAATCTTGGACATTCCCCATAGGTCTATTTTTTCTCATATTTAGCCCTGGGCATGGGAAACAAAATAAAAAATAAAAAATGGGACTACATCAAACAAAAAAGATTTTGCTCAGCAAAGGAAATTATCAACAAAATGAAAAGACAATTCACTGAACAGGAGAACATATTTCCTAATGATACATCTGATAAGGAGTTAATATCCAAAATATACAAAGAATTTATAAACCTCAACACCAAAAGGACAAACAATCCAATTAAAAAATGGGCAAAGGACCTGACAGACACTTCTCCAAAGAGGACATATGGATGTCCCATAGATATATGAAAAGATGCTCAACATCACTAGTCATCAGAGAAATGCAAATTAAAACCACAATGAGATACCATCTCATACTTTTCAGGACTGTTATTATCAATAAACCAACAAACAAGTGTTCGCAAGGATGTGAAATAAAGGGAATCCTCATGCACTGCTAGGGGGAATGCAGACTGGTGCAGCCACTGTAAAGAACAGTATGAAGTTTCTTCAAAAAATTAAAAATGGAGCTGTTTTATGATTCAGCGATCCCTCTTCTAGGAACACATCCAAAATATACCTCAAACACTAATTCAAAAAGAATATATGCATCCCTATGTTCGTAGCAGTGTTTTTTACAAAAGCCGAAATTATGCAGCCAAGTGCCCATCAGTAGATGAGTGGATAAAAAAACATTTATTCAATGGAATACTTCTCACCATAAAAAAGAAGGAAATCTTACCTTTTGCAACAGCATGGATGGACCTAAAGAGCTATGTTAAGTGAAAGAAGCCAATCAGAGAAAGAAAAATACCATATCATTTCACTTAAATGTGGAATCTAATGAACAAAATAAACTAACAAAATGGAAACAAACTCATAGATACAGAAAACAGACTGAAAACTATCAGAGGTCAAGGGGTGGGTGGCTGGGTCAAAAACTTAAAGGGATTAAGCAAAAAAAAACACACAAAAACCTCTCATTGATACAGAAAACAGTATGAGGATTATTACAGGGAAGGGAGCTGGGGGAAGGTAGAAGAGGGTAAAAAGGGGACACATGGTGATGGAAAGAGACCTGACTTTGGATGGTGAACACACAATACAATATACAGATGATGTATCAAGAATTGTACACCTGGAACATATACAATTTTATTAACCAATATCACTCCAATAAATTCAATAAAAATCATTTAGAGAAACTTTCCAGAGCCCCTGTCTGCCTCAGCTGAGTTGAATACTTCCCCCCATGCGTCGATCACATACATCTCTCTGCCTGTTGTAAGTACTGATTTATCTCTGTGTCCCCACAGAGATGCACAGACCAACACCTGGCCCATAATGGGTCCTCATTAAGTCTTTGTTGAATAGCTTAATGAATATTGAATAAAGAAATAAAAGAATGGATCTGATCATCTCAAAGACTGGTGATTCTCTAAAACAGCAGTAGGTCAGTCAGCAACTGTGGCCCACAAACTTGCCATTTGCTTTTCTAAAAAGAGTTTTACTGGAACACAGCTAGGCTTCATTCACTGACTATTTTCTGTGGTTGCTTCTGCTTTATAACAGTAGAGCTGAGTACTTGTAACACAGGCTGTTTGGCCTACAAAGCTAAAATATTTGCTCTCTGGCATTTCATTTGCTCACCTCAGTCCAAAACATCTCAGGACCTTATCAACTTTCCATATGGATAAAAAAACAACTACAATTACTAACATTTATTTGATAGATATTGATGTAATAAATCCCTCTGTTCTTATGTACCATATAATATAATTTGACATATTATAATAAATATGTAAAAGCAAAATAAGATAACTATAGACTCTGATAAAGACAGTGAAGGAAACAAACAAGATAATGTGTTAGGAAGTATCTTGTTGGAAAGGTGTCACTGTAGAGGGGAGTGTCAGGGTTTGGGGCAGTGGCATTTATGTTAAAACCTAAAGGAGACAGAGTCAGTCTTGGAGAGTGTGGGGAAAGTATGTTTTAGAAGGCATGGTGAGTACAGAGGCCCTGAGGCCAGGAAGAGGTAGGCGTGCCTGAGGAACTGAATGGAGGCCACTGTGGGTAATGTGAAGTGAGAAGAAAGGAAAGGACACAAAGAGGCTTGAGGGAGGAGGCAGGAGACGTGGCCCTGGGGGCCAGAGGAGGTGTTCTGATAGGCTGAGCACATTTAGAATGCCAGGTGCTATTCAATCCTCCCAACAATCTATTGCTTTAGGTTCTGTTATTATTCTCATTTTAGAGAAGAAACTGAGGCTTGGAGAGGTGTGGACTGAGTAACTAAAAACTCAGGAATCTGGGATGAGAACTTGGTCTGTCTGATTCGGAGCACGGGGACTGCCTGGCAGACTAAACAGCCTCCCACCTACTCCTCCTGAAGTTGACAACGTAGTCCCTCAACTTAAACATTATCAGGACCACAAATCTGGCCTCAACCTACTCATCTGACTTTGCTTCCGATGACTCTTTTTGACTGGGTCCCTCTTTGCTAAAGAAGCTCCAGACTTCCACATCTCTGCCACGTTCTTCCTGCATGGACCTCACTCACCTGTGTCACTCTGTCCATCCCACGAATTCTTCCAGGTACAGCTGCCATGTTACCCTTCACTTGCTGCCTAACCTTCTTCTCCCCGTGTTAACACCTTCCAGCAACACTTCATGGTGCTTTTCATGGAGCCAGTGCTGGAATGTGTTTGCTGAATGAATGAATGCTACACCAGGCCTCACTCTTTCTATCATCAGCTCGGCTAGAATGGGAGGAAGGGAAGGTCCTAGTGCTATCTGAAGTTATCCAAAAAATTTTTCACAGACACGAGTCTTCTAATACAAATCAGAGGATTAAGAATTATTACATGCTTCGGCACTAAAAAGGCAAAAACCTTGGGGGGAAAATAATGCTGCCACCTTAGAATTCTAACTTTAGAAATATTGAGCATATGCTGACATTTTGCTAAATTTCTGACATTATCATGACCAGTCAGACTTTTCAAAAAACACTAACTGTGCTTGTGTTTTAAATTGTTCCAATAGACTTTACTGGCTCTTCAACACATATTTCATTACTTTAATTGTCTACATTTTAAAATCTGGCAGGATTCATTCTGTTGTTTTAAAAAAAATTACCAAAGAGGAAAGTTTACACAGTATGTTGAACTCTAAAATAAAATTTATCTTAATAAGCAGAATTCAAAACAAAACTGGATGTTAGTCGAGAAAATCTGTCCAAACTTCTCTTATCTGATTAAAATTCTCTGGTTACTTATATATTGGAATATTCTTATCTAGTCTTTAAAAAGTTTCTATTCTAACATTGTAACTACTCGAAAAATATTATAGCTCTTTCGGATAGCATTGGCTGACACAAAAATGCCATGCCTTCAGCAACTGGATATATTTATCTCCATGAGAACAAATTACATTCTGACATACAGTACACTGTAGAGGTCGCACTTTTTATATAATACTTTAGGCCATGAGAGCTATTTTCCTGAATAACATAAAAATATATAGCTCTACTAAAAATGCAGTACAAAAAGGTACTGCATTTTTACTTCTCAAAACTGAGGGATCTAACAACAAGTAAATACATGATCTTAGGTTTCACTAATACAGATTTTATGTTCACCCAAAGCAAGGTAACAGTCTTGCTCTGCGCTGATCATTTAAACAGCTCCTGAGTATAATACTCAGGCCTAATGACAGTAAAACTTCACAGTTTTAGGCATGACTGTGGAGTCAGAAAACACTGTACACAAAAACACAGAAATGATGTCAGAGGTAAGGAAGTGCTTAGGTTCATTTATTCTTCAGCAGATATAGTCATATCACCATCTGTAAGACTTAAGAGTCTTAGTGATAGCATTAATTTATGACACAGAAACCCTGGGGCAGTCTAATTGGCGGAGTAGCATGCATTTACTGCATATCCAGTTCTCGTAGGCTGCTCCAAAGCCATAAGGCATTTAATGGTATTCATAAAGCCAACACAGAAGTGGAATCATCAGGAATACTCCCCAAGGTCTAAGTCACAGTCTTACTCACCTGTTAGAGAACTAATAGTTTCCCTACCTTAGAATTAAAAAAAAAAAAAATGCAACGCATGCAATTTACACATCAAATCAGGTCTTAGAATTCAGAATAAGGGAAACCACTTGAGGCTGGAAATGCATAAACACTGAAGTACAGGGTAGAACATTAAAGGCTGTTCCTGTCTCCAGTTCCATGTGCTGGTGTGATGGTGTGCAGAGCCTCGAGTGACTAGGAAACCTAAGGACAGGAGAACAATCAAAGTAAGTGTGACAGAGAATCCTGACCTCTTGAGTATGCAATGCCAGTTAAACACAAAATGCAACCCTATACAAGCACCTTTTTATAGTATTCTTAAAAAATAACAAAACCCCCCAAAACAACCACTACATAAATAGTCTGGAACTAAAAGAATAAACTCTAAAAGAATAAGAAGAAAGAAAGTTTTTATTAGATACAGCAAACACCATCTGATGTTAATAATCTTTGATGAATATGTAAAAGAAATGTCATCCATGAAGATTCAATTGATATGAAAACTGCCATAAACAATTAGAAAACAAAACAAAATATAGGCAACTAATGTTTTCAGAAATCGTACAACAACCAGCACAGGAATGTGATCCCTCAGAGAAAGAAAATGAATGAGGTGAGCCCTCTGGCCACCCAGTCTCACTGCCTGCAGGCACTTCCCAGGCCATAGAAATAAAACTGATTTCAAAAAGCATAATTCATAACAAAATTGAATGCAAGCTGAAAAAATGATCAGTATGTTGGGTTTCTAAAAGCTGACCTTGAATATTAAAATATAAGTATACTGAAAGTGAAATAATGAGAAAAGATTTATCAGGTAAATATAATCAAAAGAAAGCTAGAGTGTCCATATTAATATCAAACAAAATGGACTTCGGAACAAGGAACATTATCAGGGATAAAGGTGTATACTTCATAATACAAAGGGTGAATTCAGTGAATCAAAATCCTAAATGAGTTATAAACCTTATTAGTTTTAAAATATGAAGCACAAAATGGTATAACCGAAAGAATGTTTTAAATCCACAATTGTACTTATTGATTTCATGATTTCTCTCTAAGTAATTGACAGAACAAATTTAAAAATTTAAAAATATAGTAAATATATAGAGAACTTCAACAACACTATGAACCAATTAGACCTAATAAACATTTGCAGAGTAAATTTGCATATATGCAAATTTTGGTCAGTTATTTTGGTCAAATTAGCCTGAAGAAGCTTATAAGGACTCAAGTCTAATGAAAGATGTTTCCTGACCACAATCAAATTAAAACAAAGTCCACACAAGGGTATCTGAAAAATCCCCAAATTTGGGGTTATTAGCAATGCAAACTAAATAACCTATAAAACAAAAAAAGTCACAAGAGAAATTAGAAAATCTTCTTAATTGAATGATAACAAAAATAAATAATGCAAATTCTTAAGATATAGCTACAAATTGAAATTTTATAAAATTGGCACTATTATAAAACAACATAAAATATGTAGGGAATTTTTAACTGTAGTAAAATATACATGACATAAAATTTACCCTTTGAGAGATTTTAAGTGTACAATTCATAGTGTTAAGTATATTCACATTGTCAAACCAATCTCCAGAACTTCTTCATCTTGCAAAACTAAAGCTCTATACTCACTAAACAACTCCCCATCTCCCCCTCCTCTTTCCCTGGCAACCTCCATTCTACTTCCTGTTTCTATGAATTTGACTGCTCTAGATACCTCATATAAGTGGAACTATATGGTATTTTTTTGTCATTGGTTCATTTTACTTAGCATAATGGTTTCAAGTTTCATCCATGTTGTAGCATATGTCAAAATTTTCTTCTTTTTTAAGGCTGAATAATATTCCATTGTGTGTGTGTGTGTGTGTGTGTGTGTGTGTGTGTGTGTGTGTGTGTTCCATGTTTGTTTATCCATTCATACATCAGTGGACACTTGGGCTGCTTCTAATTCTTGGTTATTGTGAATAATGTTGCTATAAATACATAAAAATTTTAATGTGTAAAATCTCTACATTAAACTAGAAAATCCAGCTAAAAATGAAAGCAGATCCAAATAAATTGAGAGATAGGCTATGTATATGTATTGGAAACCTTTTTTTTTAACAAGGAAATATATAATGTTATTTTTTTCTCTTTTTTTATTGTTGTTCAAGTACAGTTGCCTACATTTTCCCCGCACCACTATCTTAACATTGTTAAAATCTCAATTCTTTCCAAATTTATCTGTAGGTCCAACATAATCTCAATCGAAGTTACAGCAATGAAACATGTATGTGTGTTTCATATATATGAAGATGACAAGCTGATTCTAAAATATGTATGGAAATTCAGACAACCTAGAATAATCAAACAATTTTGAAAAGGAAGAATAAGTTGTGAGATTTATACCACCTGATTTGAAGGCGTAATACAATCTACAGGCATTACAGAGAAGGTGGTATTGACATAAGGAGAGACAGGTAGACCAACGGAACAGAATGTAGAATCCAGAAATAGATTCACATTTATATGGTCAGTTCATTTTCAATGGAAATAGAATAGTACTTCCACGAATGGGAATTGGAACAATAGGATGTAATATGCAGAAAATGAACCTTAACTTATACCTCATACCACATACAAAATTAACTCAAAATGGATTACATACAGGTCTAAACATGAGAACTTCTATAAAATACAGAAACATAGAACTTCTATAAAATATAGAAAGAAATCTTTGACACCTTGGTTAGGAAACATTTCTTAAATAGGAAACAAAAATCATAAACTATAAAAGAAAAATCTCATAAACTGAAATTTATCAAAATTAAAAGCCTGCATTTAAAAAAACACTGGTAAGAAAGTAAAAAATTGACACAAACACCTGAAGAAAGTATTTTCGAAAGACATACCTAAAAGAAAACTTGTATTCAGAATATTAAAAGATCATTTACAACCAAATAAGAAAACAGATTTTTTCAAAGTTTTTTATTGTTATTCTATTACAGTGTGTCCCAATTTTCCCCCTTTGCCTTCCTCCACCCAGCCCACCCCCTACTCCTGCAGTCAATCCCTACACAGTTGTCCATGTTCTTATGGGTCACTCATGGGTCACTCATACATGTTCTTTGACTAGTCCTTTCCCTTTCTTTGCCCCCTATTCCTCTCCCCTCTCCCCTCAGGTCACTCTCAGTTTGTTCCTTGTTTCCATGCCTCTGGTTCTGCTTTTCCAATTAGTTTATTTTTGCTCACTAGGTTCCTCTTATATGTGAGATCATACGGTATTTGTCTTTCACCACCTGGCTCACTTCACTTAGCATAATATTCTTTTTAAATGGTGAAAGGATTTGAATAGGTGCTTCACCAAAAAAGATACATGGTTGCAAATAAATACATAAAGAATGTCCGACATTGTTAGTCATCGGTGAAATCCAAATTAAAACTAGTTATAGTTTTATATAACTGCACCCTACATTTAATATCCTGACTGACTGATATTTAAAAGACTAAAAATACCAGGTATTGATGAGAATATGAAGCAACAGGAAGTTTCATAGACTGGAAGACAGGAAAACCAATTTGGAAAACAGTTTGGCAGTTTCATTTAAAATTGAATCTACATTGACCTTAACACCCAGAAATTCCACTTCTAGGTGTCTGCCTAAAAGAAATGAAACTGTATGTCCACAAGAAGATCTGTGGCCATATGAATGTTCATAGTACATTCCCTTGATATAGATGAAAACTGAAAGCTACCCAAATATCCATCAATAGGGGAATGGGTAATCAAATTGTGGTACATCCATCATACAACACACAGCAATGAGGGAAATAGGGCACACCATCATCACTATGGATCTCAAAAACATTATGCTGAGTGACAGAGCCAGATACAAAAGGAGCACGTACTGTGTGATTCCATTTATATGAAAGTCTAGGAAATGTAACCTTCAATGACAGAAAGCATATCAATATTTGCTTGTGGTAGAAATTGTATGGGAAAAGGAACAAGGAAAATTTGGGGGATAATGAAAAGGTTCTATGTCATCACTGTGTTTATGAAGATAGATAAAGGTGCATTAACCTTGAGGTGCAAACATCCCCAAACTGGGTCCTGCTCATTTGCCCTGAGGAGTGAATTGGGCCTCCATTTGCAACTGAAGGCTGATGCTGTCATCCTCCTGAGGAATAACATGAATCCTTAACATATGGACTCACCGTGGGCACTATTATGAAGAATTACTAGATTTGTGACCCTGTGAATGTTAATCACCCTGAGCCTTATCTGTAAAGCAATTTCCTACCTGTGAAACAGAAAAAGATGAGAAAAGAAAACCTACCTAATACTTTTGTTTACAGGTTAAATAAGATATTTTTTTAATAATCACTCTGCAGTTACAATTATCATCTTTATCACCACTATTCTGTGGTTGTCAAAATAATTTTATATACAAGCTCAGCCTTAAAACAAGTCATTACTCTCACTAAAGAATGACAATCACTTTTTTTTCCCACAGCCTTGCAAAGAACATATTTTGTTATGTGGGACAACAGCTTCCTGAACTACTATTTACCTTACGAAATTCTGTGGCAGGAAGCCATTCCATCTTTATCCAGGCCTTCCCTTTCCAGCTGTTTCGATTTCCTAAAAGCTGAGCAAATAGACCTGGAACAATAACCCCAGATAATATTTTACATATTGACAGCAATAAGGTAAAACTACCAATTACCACCTGAAAAGTCAATCAATTGTTCAGATCCATAACACATTTGAGGGGAACTGACAGTGATGTATCTATTTGGGTCATATTTGTTACATATGCAGTTGTCAGGAAAATTCTGCATATTGGTGTACTCATTCCAAATTATTACAAGTATTTTCTAGAAACCCTTAACATAACAAAATCACTCTCATTCCCCAGACCATGAAACAACTGCAAGTCTCTTCTAGCATTCCTGCTATTTGCCTTTGACATCCCGTAAGCTTGAGCTGGTGACACTTGAATGTCAGCTTCCTTTTGTCTATCTGTCTAACCAGGCTTCTGTCCCCATCACTCCACGGATATTGGAAACAACTTCCCCATTGTCATATTCACTGATCCTGTCTGTCCTCAAACTACCTAGTTCCTCAGAAGCATTCAAAATGACTGACCGCTCCTTGCTTCTTTGAGGTCCTTTCTTCTCACTCTCCGCTTTTTTGGACTCTAGATTCCCTGCCCTTATTCTCTACCCTAGCTGCTGCACATAGGCACCCATCCAGGGGGTCTTCTGCTCTTTACATGAAGTCCCTGGACTTGTTGTTCTTTTTTAATTGAGGTATAATTGACATAACACATTAGTTTCATGTGTACAATGTAATGATTCAATGTTTGTGCATATTGCAAAATGATTGCCACACTAAGTCTAATGAATATCTGTTACCACACATATTTACAAAATGTTTTTTTCTTGGGATAAACACTTTCAAGATCCATTCTCCCAGCTACTTTCAAATATGCACTTGACTCCCTTAACTTTAGTAGCATCTGATGAACCCCCAATCTCAATCTCCAGCCCTGACCTCTCCTAGAGGCCCTGGCTCATATATCTGATTGACTCTGTGATGGCACCACCGGAACTTCCAAACCACAATTCTCTGTACTTCCTCCCAGGCCTATTCTCCTACCCACCACCATGGCTAGTCAACCTATCTTGACTAGCCTGTTGATGAGACTGTTGGGAGGCACGGAGCATTGAGAAGAGTCTAATGGTGGTGACTGGGTGGGCATCAGGGGAGATGGGGAGCATTACTGGAAGGTATTGGAGAATTGTGGGGGAGGAGTGGAGGCTCCGAAAAAGATGTAGGATATGAGAGTCTAGGAGAGAAGAGGGAGTGAAATTTTTAGAGTGGTTAGGGACTGTATCACTTGCTTTATAAGAAGCAGGTATAGACTGGAATCCTTAATATGTTCCTGGTAGCTGAAATGAGCTTTTGCAAATGACTGTGCTGAAACTAGTCCTTCTGGAGCCCAGGGCTGCTTAAGGGAGAGACTGGGTCTCTGCACATCATCTTAGACCAGAACAGGTGGAAATAGTACCGTAAAATTTTATGATAATATGAAAAATAAAAAGTATAACTGTAATAATGATAATAAAAGAAGGGAGATAAACACAGAAGAAAATAAGTTTGTTTCCTAAGAACCTGGCTCCTGCAGTTGGGGCCTAGCATGTGTTGGTGAGGAGAGGAGGGAGCATGGGAGGTGGGGATTTTGGTTCTCACCCATCTTCGTATAAGGTAAGCTCTCCCTGTCTCGCTATTTGCACAAGGTCATAGCAGAAAAGGGCCAGAGCTGGGTTCAAAGCAGGCAGGCATTCTCTGCTCCACAGTGAGGTGCCTCGAGGCCTGAGGTTATGTGCTGATCATAGGCTCTTGTTTTAATCTGTTTTTCTCCAGACACATAAAGTTGGCAGCTATAGGGCTGCTTGTATCTTAGAGTCTGTTGGCACTCAATCTTCCAGAATGATTACTGTAAAGATGTCTGTTTTCCATTCAGCCCAGCCTCCTTCTTACTGTCTGGTGAAAAACAGGGCCATGAATACTCCAGACTCCTGACCATGACTCCACCCCACACCTCCAAGCAGATTCCCCAGGGTGAGCCCCCTGTACTGCAGGCTCCACTGACCTGTCCCCACCTGCAGCTAGAGCCATTATCTTTAGGTGTCATTTAATGGACTTTGTGGTATAATAAGCTGATAGTTTTTGAGGAGAAACGGAATACCTCTGAGGAAAACACTAAGAAAAATTGGAAGGCTGTCTGCAGAAAGAAAAGAAGTGAATGAGTAAGTAATATTGCCAGGGCAAGTACTGGAAGTTTGGGGGCCTCGAGCATCACAGCCCAAAAAGGGAGAGGCCTGATTCCTGGGATAAGTTGGGTGAATAAGCCAAGTCAAGGGCCACCGGTGTGGTGCCAGTGTCCAGGAGCCACTCAGAACTAAGTCATTGTCACCTTCAAGAGTTTCCCAATGTCTGGAGTGAGAACTTTTCATTGTCCATCCCAGATCCTATGCCAGGCGATCCTGCCCAACACCACCAAGAACATCTTGTATCCTGAATGAGTGACACCCATCATTGTCACAGGGCTTTCCTGGGTCCCCATTGATTACCCATGTAAACATACACCTTTCTCTAAATGAGAACACCCAGAAGCCCAAGAAAAAGGGTTGGGGTCCTGAAGGGTTAGGGCTGGGGTAGTCCCTATTGTGTACTAGTAATAGCTGAACTGAACTTTGATGAAGTGTCAGCCTCATCACAAATATGAGAGCATGAATAAGCCAACTTCAGAAGGAGCTGCCACCTCCCTGGGTGTATGCAAGGGGTATAGTCTAAAAGATCTTGCTTTATTTGAAACTTGGCTTTTACAAGATGAATCTCAACTAAGTTTATTTTTAGTAATTTTAAGATTTTCCAAATTTTGTACATAAATAAAACTATTAACATTTGTTATATCATGCTGTTTCAAAGGTGCATAATCCAGTTTTACATCAAATTTATAACTCACTGATGAAGGTGAAGGTGAAAACATACTGGATAGCAATGGCCGCCCCGTGGAGGGACGTTATCACTTTAAATACAGCCAATCTGCTGATGACGAACACTTTCCTATCTCCAGCTGGGTCCTGTGCTCACAACTCTAGTCACCTAGGTCCAGGGCTTTATTCCACAGGATGACTGGACACTTTTCAACATTAACTTGCCCTAATTTAGCTCCTACCTTCCCTTGTACACCAACTTCTTCCCTCTCTGAATGGCAGCTCCATCCTCCTAGTTGTTCAGGCCCAAAGCCCTGCTCACTGTCCATTGTTCTTTTTCTCTCCCAGCCCATGTCCAGTGGGGTTAGGACCCCCTGTGTACTTCACACTCTCTCTCATCTTTGCCTGGGTCACTGAAACACCTGTTCTCCCTGCTTCAGTCTTTGTCTCCTTAGAGTGTGCTGTCACCATGGACTCAGAGAGATCCCGTTTACCCAAAAGTCAGATCACACCTCCCGGTTCCAAACCCTGTACTCAGAGTAAGAGTCAAATCCTTACAACGGTTCTTAGGCCTTATGCAACTCACCCACTGCCCGTCACCCCTCAGTTACACACCCTACCGCTCATTCTCCTGCAGCTCACTCTGCTCCAGCCTCCCTAGCCTTCCTGGGACCTTGGGGCCTTTACACTGGCTCCTCCCTCTGCCTGGAACTCTCCACCAGAATATCCACATGGCTCCCTCCTTCACTCCTTTGGAGTCATTTTGTCAGGGAGGCCTTTTCCAACTACCCTATTTAAAATTATAATCCTCCTCCTTCATGTCCCAAAACCTGGTTTCCCCTTTCTCTAATGTTTCATTTCATTTAATATTAATTTCTCCCAACAGGCAAGGTAATTTGTTAATTTATGAAAAAAAAAAGTCACCCTCCCCATTCTACAGTCTAAGCTCTACAGGAACAAGAATTTTTGTCTGTTGTCACTGCTTTGTGCCCCTCCCATACAGAACACTGCTGACATGTCAAAGTCTCTCAGCAAAATTGTTAAATGAGTGACTGAACACATAATTAACTTGTAGCAGCTCTGATGATGAAAGGTCGGTCCACCACAATATACATATATTGTGGGGATAATGAAAAAATTTTGTCTTTTGTTAAAGAAGTGTTTGTCAAAAAAATACTAATCATTAAGACCATCAATAACTACCTTGGCAAATGACAATTCACATACTACTATAATGGCAAACAGATGAACAAATTTCCCTTCCACTAATAATAAGAGAAATGTTATAATGACAGAAGTAGTAATAAAGCTAATATTTAACACTAGTAAGAGCATGGCAAGAAGAAGCACATTAAAGAAACACCAGTATGAAAGTAAGTGTTACAAGTTTTCTAAAATAATTAGTCAGCCTGATGAAGAAAACAGAGGGATCCAAAATGGCGGAGGAGTTAAGTGGAAGCTATAGTAACCCCCTCCAAGGACCAAACAGGAATTACACTAAATTGTAGAAATATTATCCTTGATAACCAATTGAACAGTACCTGGAGAGAAGCCTTGTAACCACAGACACACAAAAGAAACCACTTCACCACAACATGGTAGGTATGGAGTGCAGAGGAGACGCAAGAGGGCTTCTGGGCTCCCATAGGTGGCAGCTAAAGTTCCAGAGGGATATTTCAGCAGCCAGGAGGTGGGGTCCTGGCTGAGAAATGTGAGGTCTAAACCACAAGCTGGGCTTCCCAGCCTACAGCTCCAGAGCCAGAAAGGAACCCAGATAACAACCAGCTATGAAAAACATGTGGGCTTCTGTCTGCCAGGGAGAGATGGCTGGAGATGCAGAACGCCTCTTAAAGGGCCAATGCACAAAATTTCATTTAAAGCCAATCACCCTGGGTTCTGGCAGAGGGAGGGCAGAGTGGACTAGAGATGCTTGAGGAGAGCCTGGGGTTGGTGGCTCTGGGGAGAGAACTGAGGGAGCAGCCACCAGGATCCCTGTGTTGAGCCATTCC